>JAKKPZ010000248.1:0-77485 GCA_022814885.1 Ditylenchus destructor
TACCAAAACCAATATTCTTGTATTCCATTTCCTTATGCTTCAATCCCTTTTTCATTTGTTGTTGTTGGTAGGAAATAACAACAATGATCGATAATTTATTTTTTCATCAGCTGTCAACAGATATCTGCTGTCAATAAATATTGCTCACTCTCAATTGTTGATCAACACCTTACCCATTACGGAGCAAAGTACAAAGAATTTCTTACCTCCTGCTCATATGCAAATTAATTCCTGTGTTTTTGGATTTATGATATTATTCTTCCAAGTTCAATTATTTATATCAATATTTATTTCCTATGTTTATGAGATAAACTATTTATGGGCAAATGTTTGAGTTTTTCCTAAAGACTGTTTATGACATTTAACGTCAACGCAGATGAATGTTTCCTTAATTAAAAAATTATAAACAAACAATAAGATAGGCATTTGTTCTATGCAAATATTTACACAAAGCGGCACACTTATTTTAAGGTGAGAAAAGCCATTCTATCTGAAAGGGTTTTGTACATTTCTTTTTGTGTCCCTAAAAGTCAAACAAATGCTCCAACTTTTGGATCAATAATGTTTGAATTCATAGCAAAAGACGGTTTGATTGTCATATAATCAGCGGTGTTCCCTTTCAGTTGTTCCCCGAAAGTTGAAGGAGTGCTTCAGAGTGTATTCCGTTGCGTGCTTGAGCCGCATCAGATTAATAGCAGCGGCCTTATAATTTTAGCACAATGCTGGGGTTTGCATAAAATTATGATTTATGATGGTCTTATTTGTTGCGGTTTTATTCCATAAATCTCGCAAATGGCACTCTTTCTCCGATTTCCTCTTTGTCCTGTGCGCGCAGCATTCGAATTGGTCATCTTATTCTCTTAAATGGGAGCTATTTTGTTGACCATATATTCTATCCAAGAGTTTGCGTGAAATTAATTTCTTCAGAAAATAGTGGTGAGGGACATAAAGATACAGACAAAATATACCGACAAAACTCCAGAAACAATATGTATGCTTTAAATATAAGTAACTGAATGTACTATTCTGGTTATGCTAGCACAAAGTAGAGAGATGCCCATTATGGCTATTATATATTATGGTAAATTACTAATACTGTACCAACCTTCGCATCTTATTGTTTCAATTGTCGTATCTAACATCTCAATCACTTGGTGTGACATTTTCCTTTAGCAATTAAAGATGGGATTAAAATTGTATATTGCCTTTAATAATACACAATACTTATTACTTTATTTTTACACCACATCAACTTTCTCGATATTTGTTATTTCCCACCAATCAATTACAGAGAATAAGAATGCCGAAAACTTTGCATTTTCCTTTTTGGCTATATTATCCATTATCTAACATTTTCTTGTGTTTACTGTTTTCATGCCGAAATTGAAATCTATAAAGAAGTCTGTCAAAATCAGTTTCTTTTCTGCCTGTTCCCATTTATGTGATCAATTGCCTCGTGAAACATCACAAAATTCCATTAAATCGTTTTAAGTTGCGAAATGGGTTAATAAAACTTGGACTTTACGGTACAAACGATGACACCCTCTTACACTAATGATGTTCATATAATCTCTCACTTCTCCATCACTTGTAAAGTTGCTGTCCCGCTGCCGTAAACGACAGCACCGATCAAAAGGCGCCGTTCAAAAGGCCCATATGTTCCCATTTTCACACTGATTTCGTCAATCAATCACTTCCAGAAACATTTAATTTTGCACCGGTTTATAATACTGGATCGTATGGCCCCTCCCTAATTACAAATTACTTTTATCTGACATATAAAATTGAACAGATAGAACATTCTTCTCGCTTTTTAACAATTCAAAAACGCACTTGAATAATGAGTATTGGAATTTTTACTTTCATTTAACTGTCTAAACTTTTTACAGTCGAACCCCCGAATAACACGGGTCTCGGGACCGGACAAAATCCGCGTTATTCGGGGGGCCGCGTTATTCGGGGTTCGACTGTATAATATTTTTACATAATACATATCCTGGTTCTATCTTCATTTACTTTTTCACTATTGTTGTTGCACCGTTAATCTCTAAATTTACATTAATCATATGGTCTCTAAATTGGTGCCATAAGTTTTTCCTTAGCAAATCAATGAAATGGACAAATCAGTTTCTGCCTTTTGGCGCAAAAATAACGTCTATTTCGTTGTTGACATTATTGTTACCGCCTTTTCACCAATTGTTATGCCATTGCCTTGCCTTGCCACCATTAAAACACTTGTAGAGTCCCTTCTCTCTTTTATTCATCGCTCTTCTACACATATCGATTTAGGTTCTGCTGCTTCCTATCCGTTTTTAAATAGTAGCACATAAGATAATTCTGGCATAAAGCCATCCAATTCCCGCTGATGTCCAATGACTAAGTGAATTCATATTTTGCAAAAACAGTCCAAAATATTTTTTCTGTATCCGATAGTTTCCGTATTTTTTTACCAATATTATGCAACTATCACTGAATTTGCATTTTCGGTAACGTTTTGATGATTTATGCCTGATCTTGGCCAGCACACGGGCACCATCTCCCCGGCCTGTCTGTGGCTTCAAAATATTTTCCTCTCGTCTAAATGTGATTTGTGCATTTTCTAAACGGTGTTTCTAATAAACTCTTTCAAAAAGCCTATGTTGTCTAAGTTTATATCCTGGATTCATCTCTTATTTTCACAGTCGTCCAAATTTTCCGAGACTTACCATTTTTAGCTCTGCAATCAAAATATACAATAAATTATCGCAATGTGTTTCACTTATAAAATTTAATCGGATTATTTTTGCACGCCAATAAATTATTTGTACATACTTGTGGTGTCATAGTAATATAATATGATCCACCTCTTCCAGCCATTTCAACCTTGGGTTTGATCATAAGTTTGAACATATGTATTCACTTGTCAAAGCATTGCAACGCTTTTTTACTGATTTTATCTTCTCTTAGGTCCTAATTTGAACGACAGAAAGAAAATGAGTAATTAATCAAATTTATTTGCCTTGATCGGGTGCTATTTCTGCAGGGCGCTCAATTAGTACTTGAAAAATCCCTATATGTTAATATGCTTTCCAATGTCTTGATACTTTTTGTCTTGACGAATGCGAGATTTTACTGTAGTTGCTCTTTCTTTTTATTCCATTCGCTGTAACTTATTCGCTGTGGGAATAAATCACGAAACGAATTGTTTTTCTCAGGAGTTTTTAAGCCGGCGTCTAGAAAACGTGGATCTTTGTCTCGAGTTTTAAAGATTCGGCCCAAAATAGCTGTATGAAGTGTAATAGTTATAGTAGCTGCTATCAGTGTTGCAACTTTTTCAAAAGTCGCCTCCGCCTCCGGAGGCGCCTCCGGCTATTTTTGATCGCCACCGGGTCGCCTCCGACCAAAAATCGCCTAAAATGCCCATTTTAGGCATATTTGAAAAAAAATTTTCCCAAAATTTTCAAAAAAATTTTTGAAAAAATTTTTTGGCACCAAAAAATTTTTTGAAAATTTTTTGGGAAAAAATTTGTCAAATTTTGAAAAAAATTCCAAAATTTTTCTTGTTTTTGTCAAGTTTTCATTAAATTTTCGCCTGCCGGAGGCGCCTCCGGACACCCCCGGAGGCGCCTCCGGCATATTTTGAGGGTCGCCTCCGGCTCCGCCTCCGGAGGCGCCTCCGAGCATCCGGAGGCGGAGGCGTTGCAACACTGGCTGCTATAGCATATAACAGTTGTTTTAGCAGTGCTTGTGATTCACAATATATGATTCACAGATCTTGTGATTTGAATTTCCTGCCAAAAATGTTAAAAGAGAGGCTGAAATCACACTGTCTATGAATAATATGCAAGCCAAGAAAAGCATTTCAAAAAAGGAAACATGTGTTCGACTTAAAAATTTTGTTTCTAGTTTTTCAAAATGCTGACTTTGAAAAAATTATTTTTTATAAGAATTTGGTTTCACTTGTTTTGATTGAATTTCATCTTTTCTCTAAAATGATCTGCAACGACATAAAGTCGCACCAGTCTTATGTCATAGTCATAGCATATGAAATTGTTTAATATCTCTCTATCGAAATCCTATAGTTCGTCTGGTTTTAGTGAAAAGCCCAACTTTTTCAGGCGTTTCCCACTTAAAAGATGTCCCGCCTAAAGCGAATATGTTCAATTTTCCTAACGAATGATATTAAAATTTCAAGTTATGTAAATTATTTTTAGCATTTATTTCTGTGTAGCGAAATGTCAGATGATATTATTTGGCTAGAAAACTCTCCGAAGTATGACATTTCTTCCGGGTCATGCAAATCCAACGATGAAAACATTGCGGAAATGTGCAAAGTAAGTTGGAACAACCAGGTTAAGTACCTTTTTATATGAAAACAATACGTAAAGGGCAACCACTGAAAGGGAGCTTTTAAGCTTTCTAACGCAATAACTGAGCGGATAATATTGATGAAATAAATTTTAGTGCCATGATGTCGACTTCAGGCAAAGCGAATTGTGCTCAAACCTACAGAAACAGCTGACAGACTGTCAAGAAGAAGTGAAGGCTTATTCGCAAGGATGTTCTGAACTCGTGAATACGAATGCTGATCTCACTGAGAAAATAGAAGAATCAGAGAAGAATGCAAAAAGCCAAATGGTTTGTACGTATTGAAAAAAAAAGTTAATTAGAAATTTGGCGTTAGAAACTTCTATTCTCAGAAAAGTATCAAAAATAATAATTTTTGTTAAATGTATTTAATCCTTTTTTGTTTAAAATGTTATCTACTAGGAAGAAAAATGTCAAAGAATTCATTTTGATATTTACAGATTAAATTGAACAAATGCCTGGCGCAACTGTTAGCGTGTCGAGAATGGAACAAAGATTTGGCGGAGGTCAATACTGATCTTAAAGCAAGACTCCAAATATCTGAACAAAATGTCGCACAACTCAGAGTTCGTTCTTATTCTGACATAATAACTTAAGAAAAATTTTTCGCGACTTTTCCTCATTTTCTGTAAAATTGGTAGAGAACATTTAGTGGAACTAAGGTTCGAATTACCTATATTGTCTAACCATTTGTCTTTATTATATTTTCAGGAAGGCCTCTATTGCTTTTTCTCGCCTACAAAAAGGCTGAATAAAAATAATTACCAGAAATAGATATTGGGATAATGTATGGTTCCCTTTAGGGATTTGGTCATTCAATAGCTGAGAAATATGGGAAGAACAGGATATAGACTGGATTCCCCCTCCTCACTCAGGTGTTCTGTTTCCTCAGGAAATATCTCCATTTCTTCACTTACCTCATCAATCATAATTATCATGAATAACGGAGGCATGCTCACGTTAACGTTTGTTGTTTTAGGCAGAAGTCAACGCAGCTGAAGAAAGGTGCGGAGAAAAAGATGTTCTCTTGAATAATGCAATCTTGAATTTGAATGCTAAGGTCGACAAAGTCAAAGCTGACCTGATCGTTGCTTATAAAAGTCCAAACTCAAGAATATCTTTCTGGAAAACGGACGATGTGAAAATTGAGGAATCTGCTTTGGATGAGCAATCGAAGCCATATGATCCGGAATTCATCCCTATCGAAAACCTAGAAAATGAAAAGGAATCTCCGGTAAGTTTAAAGATTTTTCTGTTCATGACCTGGCGCAAATTTGGAAGGTAATAAAAAATAATGGTGTACTTTGCTTTGGGCAATAAAGATTTGGATCCTTAAAAGATCCATTTGAAATATTCGAGGATGGCAGTCATTTTTGCTAGTTCGACATTTCTCCGTGTGATAATGAATTTATGACGCGCGAGAGTGTCGCACCATATTCAGAATGTCCTATAAAGGATTTTTGGTGAACTGCTGGATATAAATTTGTGTAACATTCAGGATTTATTTCTTAATCATTTTCCGATTTGCAATTCTTTTATTTTCATGTTACTAGAACATTCATCTGTCCTTCCAAAATGCTGTCTTTTTTCATGGAAATATCTAGTATAATATTTTTTAATCAAAGCAAATCTAAGGTATATTTATAAGAGCAAACATGCGATTTAATTTGCGCCTAAAAGGCGTTATTCGTTTGCGGAACACATTAACTTTGAGGTTGAGAAACTTCGGCGGTCTTGCTTCAAATTAGTTTTATTGCCATTTTGCGAATGAAACGAGATGTGTTAGGGAGAAAGTGCTCAGTTGATGCATTTAAACATGCAGCATTTCCCAAATTTGTGTCATGCATGCGGGAAGGGCGTGGCAAGCGATGTGTGAATGGCTCGTAGCGGGACATCCCTTTGTGAGGCTTGGCTGTGATGGGATTAAGACATTGTGACCTCTTACAAAAGGCACGATTTTGACTATGTGGCCATTGAAAGTGGAATGGCTGCATAGGATTTGATGCAAAGGAGTTTTTATCAGTATGGTTTATTTTCCCTTTCATAATTTCCGTTTATTTTTCTTTATCCACTTAGCAATGTTTCTATTAGCTTGTAGCGAAGATTTTATTACCCCGTCGCAATGGAAATGTAGAAAAAAACTGCGTCTTTCTCAATAGATGCACGCCCCTCTATTTTAATGTCTTTAAATACTGCGTCTGTTATGCCCGATGGTTTGCTTTGTATCGAAGATTTGTACATGGCGAGCGAAACTTTTCTTCCAACCCAACATTTTCGGTGATGTAGCAGTCCACTCGCCATAGCTGCTAATCCAACCGTTTGAATGGGTTAATGTGTGTATCACATTTAAATGCGTTTTGATGAGTCATTGTTCGGTAAGGAAGAGTCGGGTTTCGCAATCTTATTTTGCATCATGCTTTATTTTCATCTAAGTAAAACGAGTGAACGATTGAAAGACACACAATTAACAGTATTTTCCCTATCGGGTCCCCTAACGCGCACTCTGTGCGTGCGCGCCCAATAGTATCTCCTACTTTTTCACGCTCTCGGACCTCAAACTCGCGAGTACCGCCTAAAAATCCATGATTTTAAGGTGTGGATTATCAATGTCAGAATTAGGGTGGTCCCACCACGAAAATTGGGAGAAAAATTAGAGAATGGCCGTGAAAGGTGTTCGGGGTCACTTGGTTTTAGTGCCTGTGCCGTATATGCCCGAAACCGGTGTCAATCGCCTCCATTTCCACTCCTAATCCCGAAAAACAAAATTTTTTTTTGGAGAAATGCAACCTCTTCCGCCCACGCATGTGAATATTCTGTATTTTTGCATGCGTGGGCCCATTTTTTGCACGCCCACGCATACAAATTAAATTTTTATTGTATTTTTTGTATGCGTGGGGCTTATAGCCAGCGCGGCCCCAAGCCTAATGGCTTATTTGGCGTCTTATAAGGGTTGTTTAGCCTAACGTAAGGG
This sequence comes from Ditylenchus destructor, assembly GCA_022814885.1. NCBI lineage: Eukaryota > Metazoa > Nematoda > Chromadorea > Rhabditida > Anguinidae > Ditylenchus > Ditylenchus destructor. The sequence continues at coordinate 7,319 of JAKKPZ010000248.1, forward strand.
TTGTTCGGGAGCTTAAGCCTAATACGATTTAAGTGTGCCCACGCATGCAAATTAGAATAACATAAAACGAAAATTACAAATTAGCATGCGTGGGGAGGGACCGGGACATCTCCCACCCGACATCTCCCACCCGCGACATCTCCCACTACGACAGCTCCCACTTCATACTAGAGAACAGTGTTTGCGTGCGACAGAGGAAAATCTTATCTACGAAATAGTGTGTATTATCTAACCGTCTGCCTACATCTGGTCCTATATATTTTTTGACCCAGCCATTTGATAAGAGTCTGAAGGGAAAGTCGAAAGTGGGAGATGTCGAAGTGGGAGATGTCGCGGGTGGGAGATGTCGCGGGTGGGAGATGTCGAAGTGGGAGTTGTCGAGTGGGAGATGTCTCGTTGCCCGTGGGGAAATATGTGGCCCCCACGCATACAAAATATACAATAAAAATTTAATTTGTATGCGTGGGCGTGCAAAAAACGGGCCCACGCATGCAAAAATCGGGAATGTTCACATGCGTGGGCGGAAGAGGTTGCATTTCTCCAAAAAATTTTTGTGTTTTTCGGGATCAGGACTGAAAATGGAGGCGATTGACACCGGTTTCCGGCACCTACGGCACAGGCACTAAAACCAAGCGTAGCCAGGTGTTCTTTTTCTCAATGCGTTCGAGTAGATTGAAGAATATGCATCGCTTTTCTATCCTCTACTGCTGCTTTGGCACCTGTATATGATATGTCTTCATAACCATTCACCTGTATATAATTTTCGTAAAGCATTTCGAAGCTTACCTTCCAAACAACTAATTGATGTGTTTCTGTGACAACTGGTCAGCAATAAAATTACCCATTGGTGACCACTGGGCAGTTTTTAATTCTACCAGTTGTCCTGGAGGGGATGCACGGCACCCTTTCACATTAATTTCCTTTTCATGCTTTCTACATTCAATTCCGCTTATCTTCCAAATTTAGTTGTTGTTCTCTTTTCTCGAGTGTTTTCCATTGCAACTGTTATAATGTTTATTATTCATTTGTCAAAAACATGGCTTCCATTTTGTTCACATTTTGAACGTTAATAGAGATGATAATAATTAGCAAAAACGTTTAAACTATGCAAAAACTGATCAAAACGACCAATTCTTCTAGATTAATTTTAGCGCTTGAAAAGTTTAAAATGTTTGATGAATTTTGTGAAAAAGAAAAGTTTAACAGTTTCAATTTTCAGGGAACATCTGAGATGGCCTCCGAAAAATCCAGTACGGATACCTCAGCGCATTTGAACAGAAAAATGGAAGAAGCGATGACAACCCTGCACAATGAAAACGAGAAACTTAGAAATCGAATAAAAGAGATGGAGAACGACTCCAGAAAGCGAAATCGTGAAAATAAAGCACTTGTTGACTTTTTGCAGGTAAAAATTGCGACACTGAGAGCCTACGTGGAGGTAGAGGAGTATTGTAGGAAAGAGCAAGAGGTATGATTGAAAACGTGAACGAAATTATGCGTGATATTTTCGTGTTTTTTGACAGTATTCTTATGTTTGTACTAGGCACATTGAACCGGACCGATATAAATACTTACAAATCACTTTAAATCATAAACTAGATTTCATTATTGTTCCAAAGTTCGGTAATCTGTACATTCAAAATTGAAGGTTATGAAATGTTTAATAATCCATTCCCGTTATTTCAGGAAACAAACGCTTCGCTCCAGAAAGAAATTGAAAAAACAAAAGCGAAAGTACGGCAAGCCGAGAACATAATCTCTAAGGACCCCACAAAGCACAATCAGGTGAGATTTTTATTTGAAATAGTTTTCGCTTTCGTTATTATGAGATGCGATTGGTGTCATTTCTTAATTTTGTTTTTTGCATTTTCCTGAAACGAGAAAGTATTTTGGACATTAAAGAAATCAATTTCCATAATTGAATTCAAATGAGCGCCCAAGCATAGGTTCTTTATTCTATTACATTCTTTGGAATTGAGTTTGAAATTTGGTGGCCACGATCAATAAGAAGAATATTAAATTTTTAATGTTTCTGAAACAACTATTTGAATGTGTCCAAATTTTATACTTTTATATTTTCAGTCATAAAAATTTAACCCAATTTATATTCATTTTAGTATCATGAGCGAGTACCTGATCCCAATGAATGTTCATCTTGCTGGCTGGTTCCGTGTGAGTGTTCGCCTCTGCAACTGGAGGTAGAAGAATGCCGAAAACAGATAACATATCTCGCGGACAAAAACAAAGGCCTCGAAATGGTGCTGGAAATTGCGACGGATAAAATTGAGAGCTCCAAGGTATGTGACATACACAATTTATTGTAGTTATAATTATATGATTATATTATATATACTGTTTTCATGCAATTGTGACTGTATTGCCTCTTAAATTTTTGAGCCAGCATTTTTGGTGGGTGACCAAGTCTTGACCAATTCATTGCAATTTTATTAAATGCATCAAATGAGATGTTATTGTAATATAATAGATCATACCCGTTAAAATTGCCTACAATTCTCAATCTGCCAAAATTTTGCTTGAAACGAAACAGTGTTCAATACTTCAATGCCCTTATTTTCAGGCGACAGTTTCTGAGCTGAACAAGCAACTCGATTATAACAAGAGCAAGCTACACCGGTGCGAAGATGAACTTTCTAAAGCTCGTAAGAGTGGATCGCTCACGTCTGAACTAAGACTCGAACTAATCAACAAAGAATCCCTGGAGAAGGATACTCTTCTGAGAAAAATTGAAGGAGAACTAGCAGAAGCTAAGTCCAAACTAAAGAAAGAAAGGCGCAACGTTGACGATTTAGAGAAGAGATTGGAAAGATACAAAGCTAAAGTCGACGAGCTGGAAAAAGAGAAAGTATCCAGCACTTCAGATATTGAAGACGAAGTAAGTGACGATTTTATAAAATTCAAATAATTAAACTCTGCCTATAGGCAGCTGTAACTGTTCTTTGAGAAGCATAGTTATTTTACTGGGTCTGTTAAATATTGAAACCAATCTAAGAAAATATTTCCACACGCATAAAGGAAAGTTTCACTAAAAGAGTAAGCGCTATGGCCTAATGTTGGCGTCTCAGCTTTTTATTCCATTAGTTAAAATTCGAAATAAGTGACTAAGGAAACCTCGACAGGTAGACTAAGTTATAGTTTAGTGTTAAAAGTATTCTTTTTCGAAAATGTTCCTTTTAATTGAACTAACTACGATCTTATGATTTCTTTAAAGAGCTTAAAACATTGTCATATATTATTACAATTAAAAATATTAGCTAAATAATATTTTTGCTCAGGCATCTGTCGCCAAGCTCGAGAAGCAGTTAGGAGACATCAAAGCAAAGCTACTTTTGACTGACGAAGCGAATAACATATCCAACAAGCAAGAATTAATAACCCGCCAGAAACGAATTGTTGACCTCCAGATGAAGGTTGTCGAATTGAGTTCGAATTTAAAGGAAAAGAACGAATCTTTGAACAAGGCTCTAAATCAGCTTTCGGGATTGGAGAAAGAACAAGCTAAAGTTAAATCTCTGGAAGAGCAGTTAAAGAGTCAACATGATGGTAAATTTTCTCAATTATTCCGTGGAAAATAAAATAGAAATTATGTTTATGGAAATTTCCAGCTTGCGCTTTTGAGTATCTTCTAACATATATTTTTATTATTAATTATAACAAAAAAAACTATTGCTAACGGTTTTTATTTTTACAAAGGGAGTTATAACAAATTTTGTTATTTAAAATTTTCGAACTACAGGTTTAGGCTGGAAAATACGGGTAGTCCAACTTTTTCAATCATCAACGCACTATTAAATCCGTGATAATGTTTCAAATAATATTTTTAGAACTCACGAAAGTCCGAAAAGAGTTGATGGATGCAGAGAGCCTACTGGAACTCGAAAGATTCAAAAACAAACAGAAGCCTCAAGATGCTAATATTGAAGTTGTTTCTGGAAACCAAATCACTCAATTGACTGAAGAAGTCTCCAGGTTAAAGGAAGTGATCCTTCAAAAAGATGTGCTCATCCTCAAATCTGAACTGAAAGCTTCGAAAACTGAATCGCTATTGGAACAGTTTAAAGATCAGAGAGACCAAGCAGAGCTTAAAGCGCGGGAGACGATAAAAAATAAGATCGACTGTGGTAAAAAAATCCAGTATTTATCCGATGAAAGAGAAAAAAATTTGGAGAAAATCTTTGAACTTACGGAGCAAAATGCTGAAATGAAGGAAAAATTTTCGAAACTTGTAGAGAAAGAGGCCGAAACGGCTAAAAAATTCCGAAAAATCGAGGAGAGATTGGCGAGCGAAGATAAAAATGAAAATTTGGTGACCGAGCTTCTGAGTAAAGAATCTACTTGGGAAGTAGCTGCGAACAACTTTTGCCACATGGAAACATTCGTGAATCGATTTTCGTCGAAGATACCTCCGACAGTGGTAAGTGTTACACGGTAAAGGTTCCGCTTTGAAGCAGTTGGAATTTAAATTTTTCTTACAGAACCTAAAGCGATCTCTGGATGAATTTGACAATGAAGAAAATCAGAAGCCGAAGCGACAATGTCTTTCCGTTTTGTATGATGTGCAAAATTCGGCTTCACCGGATGATATCGTTACCAAAGTTGGTACAGAAAACCAGGCAGGAGCATCGCCAAGTGACACCGAACCCGATACAAAACAAAACGTAAGTTCTTTTAAAATGAAAAATAATTAGTTTGAGAAACTTAGTGTTTCTTAGGGAAAACTAGCGTCCAATCGATATTTGCCCTCCTTTTCCGTGCCAATTATCGTTCCTCTTTCGGAGGACCAAGTAATAATGTCGTTAAATTTAAGTAATTCCTCGGTAGGTTCTTACATTCTGTCAGAATTTTTCGAAGCTTACAACACAAGCCATAGAGTATAAATAAACACTAGGGAATATTGCTCTATTTTTGGTTGTAAAAGTTAAGCTAGAGAAACAATAGTACTTTATCACTTCACCGGTTGATACTCCTAGGAGTTTGATAATTTTTGGATAAGAGGCGAGACCCTGAAGAATAAGTACTTCAAATGTTTGGGTTCAATGGTATGTCCATATTTCTTAAAATGAAAAATATTTTTAGGATGAAGGCGATGTCTCGGAAGATTTCGCCATGAGTCCGGTGAAGATTTCTTCGCAATCTTCGGACAATAGTCCAATGTATAATGAAAGAGGTCAGTTAATTTTTACAGGAATAGCTATATTAATCTGTCCGGTATTAATTTTAAATCCAAAACATTTTGATATTCCATAACTTGTAATTTGCCTTATAAATTAATTATAAGTTAAGTATATAAGTATTTCAAAAAGAAGTCCATTAAAACGTCGGAAATTTGACTAACATTAACCCGGATTTAAAAAACAGCAACAAAATGACGAATTTGTTTAGATCCAGATACAGACCAACCACTAACTCCTGACTCTACGAGCAACAACGAATCTGTTCTCACAAACAGCGCCACATCCAAGCACGACAGTGAATCTGAATCTCCTCAACAAGACAATTCAAGCTAATCGAATAAGTTATACTAAATCCTCTTATTGTTTTGTGAATATAAATTATTTATTGTTATTGTAGAATGAGATTATATGTACATACAAATAAAATTTTTGGTTATTTTTGAAGAGTAAATAGTTGTCGTTTGTAAGATTGAAAGCTTTTTGATCTCGTGTTAAATGTTGGGTATGAAGTGATATTGTTTTTTCTATAAAAATCGAGTTTGATTGCTATGAAATCAAACGTGACTTGCAGCACTTTATTATTATTCTTGGAACAACATTCTTAATACATCAATAATGTGATAGATTCAATATTCAATATTTTGAGTTAAGTCGGTTGTCTGCTAAATATTAGTGGAGAGCGTCAATTGGAAGGCAATTTGCCGAAAAGATTGTTTGATGGTATGTCTGGGTCCGAGGAGAAGAACAATTCCAGGAACATAATTTTCCAGAACTCGCGATCGATTTTTGACAAAGGCTTTGCATGCTCGCGCGGTCTTTGCTAAACAATGTGAAATCGTTACTCGATCAAAGAATTAAATTGATATCCTTAATTTCCATAGTTTTCATTTTATGGAATGGTTTTTAAATTTTTATTTTAAGGATATTTCGTTTGGTTATCGAAGATTAATACAGAAACTATACAAAATGTTTGGAATGATTTAGGGAACAGAATGCAAAAATCAATTTATTCTTAGTGCTAGGAAGAAGCAAAAATATTGTAAGTAATTATGATTTGAGAAAGCTTTAAACTCTTTTTACTAATATAATTTATATAAAGTTGCATTTTAAAACTTACAATGGCAAATAGCTCAAATGCCTCCTTGGCTTCCTTTTCGCCAAATCCATAGGCACTCATTCCATCAATGTATTCTTGTAAATCTACATATCCGTCTTCTAAACAACCAAAATTAGTAGAATTAGAACCATATAGCTAGTATTACTATAGTATCTATTACTTCTAAATTAAAACTAAACTTAGAATCGTTAATATATTACAATATTTACAGAAATTATTATTATTGTTTATATTATATAATAAATTTAAGCAGAATGTGATCAAAAAAATTGGGATGATAACGAAGCCAAAAATTTAAAATGACTTATTCTAAGCAAGCATTAAATTGCATTCCAATCTCGATTTAAGCTCAGATTTTTACATATACGAAAAACTAACCACCGACATCGAAGAGTTTGAACATGAAATCTTGGTATTGTATAAACCATCGAGGCTCTGTACGGTTTTTCAAATCCACCTTCTTGAGCAAATCTATCCATTCGTCCAAAGTGATCAATTCGTTGGCATCTTAAAGCATATTATTATTTATCTCGGGATAGCGTTATTGATTCGGTTTAGTTTTGTTTGGGTTCGGTCTTTTCAGACGCCGTATGACTGGAAAAATTAAAAAATTAGTGTTTTTTAGAAAACAGCTGAAGACCAATTCTGAGCATCTGAGCACTTGATAGCTATCGGCCCCACGATAAGAAAAAAATTTTGGGTCAGTATCAATATTTTTGAGCGTTTGGTAAAGTTTTCTAAAATTCGGACCAAAAATGACGCCACTTTTTAGAATCGGGTGCCGACATTCGAAAAGTGATTATATGTAGCAAAAAGATTAAAAATATAGGAATCAAAATTTAAGGTAACATCATTTTTGTATTATTATGCGTGTAAAATAGGTTGTATCAAGTTGTTTAACTGAAATGCCATATCATGAAGCTACTGCTCTTACCCGAGTCTGCCAGTTTGCACAATCCACTCCATAGCGCCTGCATTGACTCTTTCGCATAATTGTATTGTTTTGAATCTCGACCATAGATTTCGCGCGTATTCTGTATAAAATAATTCGTGCTGGAACAAACAATTGGTTAAGATTAGAAATTTTACCTTCACGACCAGATAAAAGTCATCCCAGTCCATCTGATGTGAGTGGTTTCGATCTAAAAGTAATTACATTTGATGTTGAAATTGAATTCGATTATAAACTGACCCACAAAACTGTGAGCAATTACGTTTAAATTTGCCCCATTTAACCCTTCATTGCCGGACCGTAGGATTTTGCTGATTTTTGGTATACAGAGCTCATTTGGGCCTCTGATAACGGGAAAAATATTATTTTTTAAAATTCGACCAAAAATGGCTATTTACACTGGTTCGAAAATTTGTCGCGAATTCAAATTTGCGCCAAAAAATTCTGCACGGAATTTGACAAGCTTATTGGATTCCGCGTAGCCGATTTACTCGGCAAGTTTTTTTTAATTTCCGCAAAAGGTGCCAAATTTCGAAAGTTACGAAGGTTTTTAGAAATTGCAAAATTTACGCTGACCCCCCAAAATTCTTCAATTTTCCTCGATTTTCGGGGTTGTGTCTCGAAAATGGCCATTTTTCAGGGCAATATTGTAGATAAAGTGGCTAAACAAATTACATATCCTGATTCAGGACAAAAAGTTGGCTATATAAGAGCAATATCAGATTTGAGCTAGGAGGCCAAAAAATTGGCCAAAAATTACTCCAAAATTTGCGTATCCTTTCGGATACACTAGGCAATAAAGGGTTAAAGAGCTCTCAGTAAATAGTTCTCTGTCAAAAATGAAGATGCGTTTGGGCGCGAATTCAAACGTAATTGCTCTCACGTTTCGCGGGATAGTTTATGTCTGGCGTTTTTAATTTTGGTATTCACAATTTTGCACACTTATGAACAAAAAATTACTCAAACATCTCGAAAGCTGAAGAAATGAAATATTTGTTTCGTGCAGCCAAGTAAATTGAGTCGAAATGTTGAAGTTTTCATAGGTTGGTGCCGGACCCAAAAAATTTGTGGATTATTACAGCTAATTATGTTAGATAAACAGTAAAATATAGCAAAAAATATTTAGATTTCACGAGTTGGTCGTAAGAAATTTTGTTCATCAGGTCATTTTTAGGATTCTTGTCGAATTTTTTATACATTTCTCTGCACTTCAATAATTCAGTGGCCAGTAATCGCCTTTGGATACAGGCATGTGTATGGAAGGAAGGAAGTGTAATAAGGAAAATTGGTTACCAAAAAATGTTGAGAAAATATGTTCCCATTTCTTGAGCAAAAAAGCGTCGCATCTCGGAAACACTTCTTGAATTTCCTGAATGCTGGCACGTCGATTGAGGTTCGCAAGACTGGCTCGACGCTCCACATTTAGATTATTATTATTGTTATGAACGTGATTCTCAGTACTGTTCTGCGCCATATTAGAAATAGATGCCTGAAAACTTTTGTATATATTGAGCATGCAAAGCCAAACGAAAAAATAGCTAAAACATCTGACGCATTTAAAGAATGAAAATGAATTCGGAAAAATAATAATCCGTAATTACTCAAAGCTTTGTTATAATTCTGGCAGAATGATAATAGTGAGAAAACTAACAAAAGCGATGAAGATTGATAAGGTTGAACGTCCCCCTATTTAGGGCATGACCAATTTTGGCCTTTTCCATCCTTCGGTTGTCAGGACTCCAGTCACAGAATTAGAATTTAGCCTTAGGCCAAGATTAACTCGCATTCTACTTACAAGTCTTAATTCCGGCTCAAGCTATGGCCTGAGACTCAGGCAAAAGAACAAAAGGTGAACACCGCTCCACAATTCGTGCCAAACATATGGTTGCCTTCTTTGTTTCCGAAAGATAATCTTACATGCTTTGGTTATTCTAAAATGGTCATTTGGGGATGTTGTGTTACTTTATCAACGGTTATCATCTATGGTTAAAATAATAATATAAATGATTACTATACTCAATGTAAATGATATATCTCTCGCCGGAGTTTCTTATTATTTCTAATTTTAGCGAATGTTGAAATTAAGCAGTACAATTTGTATGACACAATTTTTTTTGTTGCATTGTTGTCTCCAATAAGTGAAAATATTTACTGTCTCTAAAAATAAAATTCCAAAATATAATAAAATTCCATCCCCAAATGTGTATTTATCCTCAAAAAGTATGGTAACAATTAATGATCACAATGGGCATAAGACCATCATCCTTAATGCAGTATAATGAAAGTGACAGGCGGACAGAAGTACATTTTATTTCTCAATAATGAAAGAATGCAAAAATTGCATTTCGATTACAATTTTAACCCTTCGTTGCCGAGTGTATCCGTTCGGATACGATGTTGATTTGCTAAAGACTTCACAAAAAGAAAGAATGAATGAGTGTTCATTATTCATACAAAGAGTGTGTCTCAGTGGCGCAGCCAGGGGGGTACGGGGGGTACGTACCCCCCCCCAAAATGGGAAAATTTGAAAAAATGAGTGTAAATCAGCCAAAATTTGGGCAAAAATTTGGCCGGTACCCCCCCCCCCAAATCCAAAAGTCGGGGGTCCCAAAAATCCGGTACCCCCCCCCAAAATGGCCATTTCCACTGAAACGTACCCCCCCCCAAAAAAAAATCCTGGCTGCGCCCCTGGTGTGTCTGTAAATAGACCACATAGAAAAGAGAAATAAACAATGGCGGCCATCATGATTTTGATAAAGACAGCTCACCAAAAGGAAAGCTAATGGTAATGCAGACATTCTGCCTTTTGTCTATGGCTCGGGCAATGAAGGGTTAAAACCTGAAAAAATGATGTCAGTTTTGGAGGGAGTCGTGACGGGGAAGCAAAAATATACACAGACTCAACGAAATTTTTGACAGTACAATTTCGGGAGAAACTAATATATATTTCAGTGATTCAGTAAAATAAAAGAACATCTAAATGTGAGAAGGATGCCATGCCAAGATTTGCGAACAAAATAATATGCAAAAATAGACACATTGTTCTATGGCGGATTTATGATAAACAAATTTCTACTACAATGTATTACATCGGTTAAGTCAATATTAGTGCACATATGCAAAAATAGCCAGGCACCAAATTGTTCGCAACATATGTCCAATCATGCTACTCAAAGGTTTCATAGAAGACCAAGCATCAAATTACAAATCAACATCGAAATCTCAAGACAATGAGAATGCTTTATAAAAAAGAGTAAGTTTTATGGGCACATGGTCGAAAAACGAAAATAAAGCACCAAACAGAGCCATTAAAAGTGATTTATAAGATAGTTCATGTTAAAATTAAATTATACACCGACGGGGTGATTGCTATTTTTGCTTGTTTAAGAAAGAAACACCATATCCTTAGGTGGTGGCTCCCGTATAAAAAGGATATTGTTACGATGCTTCAAACATAGAATTATTTATTTTAACAAGATCGTATGTCAGCATAAACTTAACCTTATGCCCAGACAGGGCCCCAGTTTCATACAGGTAAATCCGGTAATTACCGGGGGTCCAGCTTTTGGAACAAGCACCCCTAAGAATGCCTCAAAAATAAATTCACGAAAAAACAAAAGGGTCCCCCCTTTTGTTTTTGAAAAGTACCGGGGGTTCAAAAAACGTGAAACTGGGGCACTGTGCCCAGAGCAGCTAAAAAGCAGCTTTGGTTAAAAAGCAGCTAAAATTTTGCTGCTACTGATTAATACGCCACCCTTAAATTATATCAGCCAAATTAAAGGCGAAGTTACTCAGTGATTATGTGGTGACCAAGATTATGTTTGGGCATGACAGAAAAATAAAAAGAACCCTTCTTTCTGCTATTTCGCTCAAGTGATGCCTAAAAATATCAAAACTCTCTAAAACGACACTCAATAATCCGTCCGACACGCTCGTTTCAATCACTTTGCAAAGCTCAAGTACTTTCACACCCAAATCGTTGGAGAGTTAGCAGAAAAATCACGGAAGAGCTTGTTATCGCACGAGCGTTGGTGGGTTAGGAGTGGGTGGGGGTTAGCAGCGGCGGCAGGAAAAGTTGTTAAGGCGCGGCGCAAGAGTGTCACCTGTGTGGCAAAGAGAGAAAGTAAACAAGAAAATCCCGTCTATACAAGCTGGATGTCTTGGAGAGATTATCCTGTGATTTACAGGTTGTGAAATTGTCGAGCAATGACTAATCGATACTAAGCAGGAATTCGAACGGTAATTTAAGAGCCTGATCATTATATGAAAAGAACCAGGAAGAATTAATGGAAGATATGGCTCATGACATCAGTTGAAAAGTTGTTAGCGTTTATGTTTAAGCTTTGATTTGGTAACTTCGACGCATGAATGATCCTTATCGGGCTTCGCTGAGGTTAGAATTTTCCCTATCGGATAAAATTTTCCCGTCCTATCGGGAGAAATTTGTCTTTTAAATGAAGCGCTTCACTTACAGGAATTACCTGAAAAATGGGGTTTCGGCAAGAAGCGGGCCAAAATCTTAAGCCAAAATCTGGCTTAAGCTCAGACGGTGCCGAAATGCCAGTCTTAACCATAAATCGCTAAGCTTGAATAATACTGCTATTTTCCAAAACATTCGATTGTACAACTTGTAAGGCGGACTATTAATCTACAACGTATCATTAGTCACCTAACATACAGCGAATCTGCTTTATTTTTTATTCAAAATCCAAGAATCTGTTATTTAATATGACACCACACTTACTTTATGGGATTGGCGGTTTCTATGTCAAAAATTAAACCAAAGTCAGTCAGAATTTTTTTTTCAACTTTTTTTTCAACTTTCTAATACAATCCTTGACACAAAGCCGATGGTAGGAAAGCAGATATGGTATGAAAGATATAAACACAAGGTATAAAAGTACTGAATGAGCCATAGGCAGCCCTATTTTCAATGGCTGCGGATTCATGAAAATAATATAAACTTTGGAAATAAATAAAGTCAAAACGTTTAAGGAAGTATTCATTCATCAAGTAAAATTTCATACGATGCTCTCAAAAAGCACCGCTTAAGTAGGTGCCTCTTTTGCACAGGTGCAAGGGCCACAAATTATGATTGCACTTAACAAAAGTGTGAATATTTGAAGAACAATAACTTTTGCTTCCTACTCTCTGCCATCTCAAAAATCAATCTAAAAGGCGGTTTGGGGATATAAACAAACAGATGATTGACATGAGGGCTGGCGTGCTTGATGCTAGATTTTATTCTATTCTGAAATTTGAACTCACATGGCCAACTCGTATGGCTTAGAAATAGATAATTACCTGCAGCTGACAGCTGCTTGATTTCAGAACTCTCTTCGATGAGCCCCTTAAGAAAACAGGTGATCCGGCTTTTGCAAATAGCTTCCTTTATATTTCAAATAAATCAATCGTTTTCGCAAAATGAGCATAACAGAACATCTTTATGCTCATGTAATATTAAATTACAATGTTCAAAATGGGGTTTGGACATGTTCTCTCTTGTTTGCAGTTTAGATAGCATAGTTTTTCTAATAACAGACTGCTGAAATGTAATGTTTTGAGAAAACAGAACGTAAGCTTAAATATCATGTTTTCGGTTGCCATATTTTTGAGACAAGGTCATTGCCTGGATAATTATAGAGTGGATAAAGTTTGCTTTTTAATCAACATGAATGAAATAAAACATTTATCGTTTGTATACATTTCTCGACTTTTAGGGTTCATTTTATAAATTGAACGTATCTAACCCACTAAAACAGGTAAAATTTATGGGTGTCACCTTCGAAAAGTGCTAACAAAAAATAACGTCAAAATTGAAATTTGCTGAGGAAAAGCACAATCTTTTCCAGACCATATGGCAATAAGTCGGCGGAGAATCCTACAATCATATGACGAACTTATAAATAAAGCGAAATAACTCATTAATCAAAGGGTAGATAAATTAGTAACGACACACGAAAAATATTTAAAAGCAGAGATTGCCATATGTTTGCAATGAGTTTTCTTCCGATATTTAGTCATCGGAAAATTTACAATTAAATCGAAACTTGGCTTTTAGAATATACAAGGAGGGAGAACCCGCGGCTGTCGCCGCGGACATACGCGTGCTCTTTGTTCCCTCACATTTCGATTTTCAGGATTTCCGGAAGCCATATCTTCCGGAAATCGCCGATGTTGCCGGCGAGACCGGTACCAATCGTCTTGTCTTGCCGAGTTGAAGTGATTGGTATATCACACGCCCGGATCCGAGCCCCGACGGGTGTACTTGCCCTTTTATGTGACTCACGTTTCACGCGACATCGGGATTAATCTGACGCCGGATTCGAGATCAGCGGGGTCGATTTACTATAGAGGGGTTCCATCATATTGACTCGAAAAGCCGTAAAACATGAGTCGGACGACAGGGCGAACGTGAGGTGGTTTAGGTAAAAGTGGATCATTTTTATATATTATCATATGTTGACATTTTATAATTTAGCACAATTACAAAATATATAAATATTAAATTTCGCTTTCAAGTCGTTCGAGATATATTGCGAATACTCTGCACTTTTGTCGGAGGTTTCGCGAAAGGATTCCAATTTCCTTTGAACATTCTCGTATACAAAACACTGTGAACAGTCAATTCCACGGCACAAAGTAGCACTCCATACTCGCCGAGGTACCAGGTGATTGAAATGCCAATTACCTTTAATGAAAAATTACTTTCCAAACATTTCCTCTTCTTACAACCTACTTTGTTGAAAAAATATTTCATACAATTGGGTACGACGTTCAAAACCAGCTCTGAAATCACGACTAGCTTGACCATTCGATTTTTCTGAAACATTTTTAACTGTACGTTATTATAATTTGCAATCATTTTACAACATAAATGTTTGTTAAGCAGCACAATTTGAGATTCTCATTATTTCTGGAGTCCGTTAAAACGTAATGGAAATTTTAAAAAAATTGACAAAAACATACAATATTCTTTGAATGACTGCTTTTGCCACATACGTAAAAGAAGTAGATGCCGCAGATGACCGTGATAATTCCCGAGGCCATCTTTACCATATGTTGAAGAAAACTGGCACTGCGGATTGTAAGGCACGTGAACACTTCACATTGCAACCAAAAAGCTGAAATTATAGGCTAGATAACTTTCGTGCGAGATTAATTGTGCTTAGCCACAATTTCTATTGTTGAAAGCTGGAGAAAAGTTAATGGGCTAATATGAACGACATACGTACAACAAAGCATTACAATTTACGATTCGTTGACACTTAAAATCGTATTTTTCAAAAGTAGGAAAATTGAAACTTTTGGGCAAATTTGACGTTTTGAAATCATTAATACCGATAAAGAAATAGAACTCAGGTGCTAAGTTTTTTGCGTCATATAAGTCGACCCTCATAAGCAACTTCCCCAAGTTACTTTAGTGGTGTCGGAGAAAAAAAAAATTATGACACTGGTGCTATAGGGAGAAGGCATATGGAGAAAAATGGGGTGTCCGGCGCTTTTGTGCAATTATCCGTCTGCCTATAGCGTAGCAGTAACTTGTATAACACTCCTCGCTCTTTAATTAACGATTCTTTTGGTAGATATTTGAAAAATAGTCGTTTGGGTTTTCGATGAGAGAAAAACTGTGACATTCCAAAGAGTTCACAGCATTAAAATATTTGGAATTTTATATTTGAATAGATCTTTACCAAATTCCATATCCAGTGGAAGATCATTCAAGTAGTATGCCGAGCTGCCCAAATAAAGTAATACAAGGAGAACAATGCCAAAAACACTAATCCTTTGTCGAATCTTGTGCTGTATGAAATTGAGAGCCAAACATCTGTCAATTGCCAGAAAAACAGCCGGAACTGAGGCAAGTGCAAAGAAATTATTGTTCAGGATGCCGGTCCAAAAGAGCACATTCATATCGTAAAGCATCGGATTTGATTCAGATCTTAAGACTGGTGGCCTCCAATTAAACACAACATAGACACGATAGAAGATTGTCAGAAATGCCATACTCATTTCTGACAACAAAAATATTTCCAGGGATGGTGACATGCGTTTAAAACGTGTTTTCTTGAATCTCGTTATGTAGAAGAGGTGGATTATCAGTGACATCGAGACGAATTCGCAGATCATGGTGATCGCGTTCTCGCTTAAAGTATACTTTTAGTTATTTTATTTTTCTTATCCTTAAGAAAATATTCCACGTGTAGAATAAAACCAAATGTTAGGGTTTAAAAATATACCCGAAATTTATGTAGGTCAAATGCTTCGGATAAAATGTGCCGGGTGCTCCTTTAAACCTTGAAGTGCTATTTGTTGAGCTCATTACGACACGTTGCTGAAATTCCACACATAAGTGAAAATATGAAACAAATATCGAAATTACATTAAAATTACACAAATTAATTGCTGCATAGAGAATTATTCTCACACTTTCATACATAATAACAGTATGCTTTGTGTCAAACCATTTAGGAAATGTATTCAAAACCCATAAACTTTCGCACATTAGAATTGGACATTTCCAGGGATTGTATCGATAAAATTTACGCGAAATTGTTCCCCAGACAATCCAAAACACAAATCGCATATTTGTAGCGGAATGAATACTAATAAATGTTACAGTGAGAGTTTCAAATAACGTTTCCGAAAGTTTACAGAGGGTTAGAGATTCTTTTTGGAAATGTATTTTGTTTTTCATAATAGAATGAAAAGGAATAAAAGAAACTAAATAAATGCAAAATAAAAAAGGAATGTACAGAATTTTTGGAGATGAAAATTTGCTTTAAAATTCTACAAACATTCAGCTCAAGCAAAGCGGAATAGAAGCTAAATTTTTCAATTTCAGACGAAATGTGTTGCGCTATTTTTTTCTTGAGACGGCCCCACGGTTGCGCAACCCAGCCTACCGTAGCCACTTCCGCCTACAGGAACAATTCTGCGTCAATGCTGGTAGAATAGTCAAATTTTTTTCCTGAAAAATACATTTTTTAATTAAATTCTGTGATTTTCTCGCCAGCGTCCACCCAAAAAACTGCCTGACTGAAAAACCGGGATTTTTAGCCTCCCACATAACCGTTTTCAGAAGTTATGACAAAAGTGAAATCGAACCTGTACCCTATCCAGCCGTTACGTTGCTTTTAGACGAGCTCTTAGACACGCGCAGAGCGTTACAATGAAGAACAACAGAAACTTTTGTGATATAGCACACAGTAATATATTTGCCATTTTGTATTAGGTGAGAAATAACTTTGGCCTTTCAAAATGGTTGAAGGCTCATTACAGGAAATTTACACAGAATAACGTAAAAGCTCACATGTTAGCGCGTAATACAACAAATGTGTGTTAATCTTTGAACAACAGTTTTATTGAGAAATTAATCTATACAACTATTTCATTCTGATTATAACGACAACTCGAATAAAACTTAAAACGCTCTTAAAATACACAAAGAGTTAAAATATACCACAGCTTTCGTTTCTGTAATTTGGTAATAATATCGATAAAGGTATAAATATTGTACAACGCTTAGGAACTACGCGACACCAAGTGAATGTACTTTAGTGGGATTTTTGCCGAAAGGATTCCAATTTCCTTTGAACATTCTCGTATACAAAACACTGTGAACAGTCAATTCCACGGCACAAAGTAGCACTCCATACTCGCCGAGGTACCAGGTGATTGAAATTCCAAATGCCTAAGAAAACGACCACTGTTATAATATCTCTGATTTTAGTTATTCACTTACCTGATGGAAAAAGTATTTCATACAATTTGGTATAACATTCAGAATAAGTTCCGAAACGATAACTAGCTTGACCATTCGATTTTTCTAAACATAAAATGTATTATTTCTTGATAATATGTAATGGCTATCTTGCTTTAACTCTAGTTTTGCTCGAAAGTATTCGAGCAGACTTCATAATAATTCCCGAATTTGGGAACGAAAACAGAAACACGAAGCATTTAAAAACATATAAGAATCATATAAGAAGAAAGGATCCAAAGTTTGCCATTTAGGTGTATCAGGTTTCTGGACGTTTCCTTAAAATAGATACAAATTTTCCTGTTCCTTTTGACGACTTTTCATTTGATGCTAATATTTTATATAAATGTTGTTTCTAATAATTGCATTCAAATGATTACAAGGTTCTTTCCATGTCCACTTTTGTGGCAAGCGTAAAAGAAGTAGATGCCGCAGGTGACCGTGATAATTCCCGAGCCAATCTTCACCATATGTTGAAGAAAACTGCCAGTGACGTGAGTTAGGCACGTAAAATGTTCACATCTGACCCAAATAGCTGAAAGCACTTAAATGAAGAAACAACTATTTTGTTGTCACCCGCTAGAGGGAATCACAAGCTTTATTTTAGCTGTAAGTATCCTTAAGTTTAGGCTTTACGTTAAGGGTCAGCATCAGGGGTGGGCCTGGTTAATATTAAGAGGAACTTTATTTGGTCAATAACTCAATTTTTTTGACTGAAAATTGTTTTTCTGAGGGCACATTTTGTACCTCAAATATGTGAAAATAGTATGCAAAGTGCTCTCCGTTTTTTCAAAAGTGGCCATTTTCGGGCCTAAAAAGGCTTGATTCGGTCCCATTCGGGATTCGGTACCGAATGATTCGGTAGTACCGAATGAGTACCGAATTAAGCCTTTTTAGGCCCGGAAATGGCCACTTTTGAAAAAACGGAGAGCACTTTGCATAATATTTTCACATATTTGAGGTACAAAATGTGCCCTCAGAAAAACAATTTTCAGTCAAAAAAATTGAGTTATTGGCCAAATAAAGTTCCTCTTAATATTAACCAGGCCCACCCCTGGTCAGCATGCCCCATCATACACATTTGTCCCGGTGTTTATGTTTAGACTTAGCGGCTGAAAAAATCCCAAAATTGGCTATTCCGCTCAAGTAGGCTGAGCCAATATTTCTATGCGTTTTAATCGATAAAGGAATCGAGTAAAGGTGCGAAATTTTCAAGTATCGGGCCCCCGCTCAAAAAGATATCTGGTATTCAAAGAACCATTTATATTTAAACGGAATCATATGCTTGAAAGGTCCATAATCATATTTTAGTGAAATCAAACTCTTTGAGCATTCGCATGCATTATTTTATTGCTATGCAAATAAATACTCACCATATTCCAAATCCAATGGTATATCCAACTGATAATATGCAGTGCTGCCCAAATAAAGTAGCACAAGAACGACGATACCAAAAATACTGATTCTCTTTCGAATTTGAGGTTCAGCCAGACTCAATGCCAAACATCGATCTACGGCCAGAAAAACAGCCGGAACTGAGGCAAGTGCAAAGAAATTATTGTTCAGGATGCCGGTCCAAAAGAGCACATTCATATCGTAAAGCATCGGATCTAACCTCAGAGCCGGTGGGCGCCAATTGAATACCACATATATATGATAGAATGTTGTTAGGAAGCACATACACAATTCTGACAACAGAAATACTTCTAGAGAGGGTGACATGGGTTGAAAACGCTTTTTCTTATAACGTGTTATGTAGAAAAGGTGAATTATCAGTGGTATCGAGACGAGTTCGCAAAGCATTGCCATGACGTTTTCGCTAAAATAAAAGTAATATTTATCACACTACGTCTATGTTCGCTAATACACCATCGCTGTGGCTGACTAATCTATACTCTCGTTTTAAATCATAAAGCCTAATTACAATTTAATATTTCAATATGAAAAATCATCCTAATTATAACCCTCAAAGTTTTTATATTATGCGTTCAAATTGAGCATTTGTTCATCTTTTATCCTATACTATGGGCGAGTCTGATTTTATACGCTTCTATTGTCATATCGTTACAAGGCGCCAAAATAGCGTTTGAATAATGAATTATTGTTTGAGGCGTACAAAGGAGGTATGAAGGGGGTTTGAGTCAATATCATGAAACCCCTCCATAGTAAATCGACCCCGCTGAATCCGAATCCGGAATCAGATTTAAACTTCGATCTTTGAACTTTTCCTTTAAATTCGAGATTTCTCCATTTTTAAAGGGAAAAGTTCAAAAATCAAAGTTCAAATCTGATCCCGGATTTGGATTCAGCGGGGTCGATTTGCTATGGAGGAGTTTCATGATATTGACTCAAACCCCCTTCATACCTCCTTTGTACGCCTCAAACAATAATTCAATATTCAAACGCTATTTTGGCGCCTTGTAACGATATGACAATAGAAGCGTATAAAATCAGACTCGCCCATACTATTTGGCTGCTGTGGGGATGTTCGTGTATTTTTTGGAAGTGCATTCTTAGGGGTGCTTATTTTGTCCCTTCTGCCTTTGAATGATCAAATCCTTCGACTAAAACTTGCTTGATTACATTATTTTGTCACTTCTTCCATTTTTAGCTGTTTACAATACAACCCTAACTACTTTCCCCGGGAGCGGCCGAAGGACCGGCGTACAACCCAACCCTGGCAAATACCGGCAAAAAATCAAGTGCCCTATGGCTAGTTATTAATATACAATGAGGGGAGAATTATTGAAGGACTGCCAAAAGGCATCTTTAAAGGCATCCCTCCTGTAGTGATAAATTTTAATTTATTTTCAGGTTATTAAATGTTGAGTTCCAATATTTTGTTAGATTAAATTTCGATTTAATGATTATGAATTAAATGATAAAAATCACCCAAAATTGAGATAAGTCAGGTGAGGTGAATAGAACGTTCCTGGTGGTTCTTTCAACATTGCATTATTCGCTGTTCTTAATTTGCTCATTGCTCTTGATATCTCTCAACGAACTCGCGCTTGTTCAAGGAATAGCCTCCTTTTTTAATAGTTTGAGATATGAAGCTAAAATAATTAAAGATTTATTAATATCATCAGGAAGTTACAAGGTTTGAGGCATTTTTAAACCGTTTTCATTTACAATAAAAAATTGCTCAAAACACAAATACTTATAGTACGATGATATAGTGCAAAACATTTCACAACTATGCTGTTAGCTGTCAGATGACTTAAATCAACCAAAATTTCCTCCACTGAGTACTTAAATAAAATTATCGATTTCGGGGTAGAAACTATACGCAAAAGCCTTCAGCAAAACTTGTCTTATATATTATAATAGATTACGAAATTATATAAAACTAAATTACTACGGAATTCTATTACGCAATTATTATGCAATCAGGAAAAGTTTTTTTGCTTACTCATTCGTATAATACTGTGCTGAATACTACTAATATAATTTGTCTAACTTTATTCATGACAGAGGTTTAGAGGAAATGGGAGAAATCATATTCTGCTGAACGTATAATGAGAAGAAAATTTCTTTAGTACTACATAAATGAATATATACCATGGAATAGTAATAAAGCTGTCACAAGAAAGCAATAAAACTTAACATAATTTAACTTAAGCACTTAAGATAATGTGTGATCGTAAGGAAAACTGTTACTAGTACTGAAATCAAGGGAAGTGTGATAGTTGCACTTTGTATGTGTCATTTCACCTGCCATGTGTTTTATTTAATAACTTAATGCTGTGATAGGGGAAAAGAGGGAAATCATAGATCCAGTGATCACATGGAACAGAGAACCACTTTATTCCATGGAATTTGCACTCAAGCTGGATAATGCAATTTTTAATACGGGAAGAACCACTTAACAGACTTGTAGTCATTAAGCAATAATAATAAATGAATTAAAAATTTTTTACTTTCGAAGGTTAAGTCCCGAATGCATTTCTATGAAAATGTATGCTATAAACCATTCTATATACTAATTTTTTAATTTCTTCATATTCCTTGTTAGTGGACAAAATAAAATTATACACAAGTTTTTGCATTAAAAATGAATAGTATTTTATAGCAGGTAGAAAGTTAAATCTTGTCTTCCATTCGAGTCAGTATATATTATTTTGTGTTGACGGACGATCTTCTTTCAAGTTCTTTATCTGTTTTCTGAGCATCAGAAGTAAAGCGCAATTTTTACACCGATTTTTGTTGATGCATAAGCACATATTTTCTTACGTGTTGAAAAATAGTATATCTTTAACTTTCTACTAATATTCATCTTTCTACTAAATATTCTTATCAGGTAGGGATGCTTTATGGTAAATTTGCTTTTTCAAATTATGACAAGACTTAAAGGAGAAATTCATTGAAGCTAAAGATTTGCTAAATCCGTTTCATTGTTACAATATGGAGTAACGGCGATTAACGGAAATTCAAAATATAATTTTGAGGGGGAACACCCTGGAAGATGGTTAGCTCAAATTTGTTATTTCTAACTCTTTTAAAATAGGATTTTAGAGATTTATTTTTGATCATAATTGACGACTTATAAATTTTCCCTCTAAGAATGTATTGGTTAAAATATTATTATGAAACCAAAAGCAAAAGTACTAATTTAAAAAGACACCTCTTGTCAAGTCATAATGTGTAATTTTACATATATCACGTGATGTTATCGTAAACCAGAGAATCAAGGTATTTTTCGGTTTAAGTCCGTTTTACGAATTACAGGTTCAAATGAAATGATCACATATTTCTCTCGATTTATAGAAATGAATATTTTCTGAAATGAACGCTTCCTTTCCTCTTTGTGATTCTTGTTAGTTTCTTAAAAAATTTAACATTCTTTATAATAAATATATATTTATTGACCAATTATTCTTAAACAATAAACAGTTAATTATGAGGATGTCTTCGAATTCGCCTTCTGTTTATCTTTCATCCAAGGCAGCGGTACTTAAAAGGCTTAGATTATTTATTACAACAAATACAAAACTTACGGCAACACACCCGGGTATATAAATTTGTTCGGCTACACACGCCTCCGGCTCTTTCACATGGACTTGCGAGGACTCTACTTCTACAGCCTATGCTTATTAGAATTAATGTCACAAATACATTTTAAAGCTTTTCTATATTTTGTAAATAAATTTGCCGAATTCCTTTTGAGATCATAGAAAACTTACTGTATGGGACTTGGCTCTGTGCGGTTCCATAAGGACAACGAGCAGTTGGTCCATAGCCCGGCTGTCCATAAACAGACACGAAATATATTAGGAAAAAGCAAGCCAATGTAATCATTTTATTGAGCTTATGAAAAACCATAATTTAATATTGAAACAAACTGGTTCATTTAAGTCAAAAAATAGTGACTTTATAACGCGACGCGTAAGCAATTTTCAGGAAATAATATTTGTTTAATGATCCGCTATGCCGATAGAACTTCCAGTAAATGCAACTAATTGATTTTGCGTCAAATGTATTCCGATTATAAGTCAGAAAAGGTAATTTTTGAGTGAAGAACGGCAGCATTGTGAGTAAAAGTAAACATCCGACAAAACAAAAGCATCATGAATTCATAATGAGTTATATATTATATGCAACTTATCACATTTATTTACTTACAGCAAATAATAATTAGTTTATTTAGAAATTTATATTAAAAATTTAAGACAATAATCTAAATAATGCTTATAATGAAAAGTTTTTTTGTCTTATAAAAGCTTTACAAATTTCAGTGCTTGTCATGGTTTACAAAAAGTTGCATCAATTAAAGTTAACGTTTCTTAGATATTTTTGTACGATGTTGATTTTTTTCGTGCACAAACTTTTTTGACCTTTTAGAGCGAGTTCGGATTTAATGTCACCGGCGTCTTTCCAAATATTGCGAGGAATGATATTTAATCTCTCAAATTTATCAGTTTGTAGCACATGAACGCGTTATTTTGTTATTGAATACGTGAAAGAGCAACTACAAAAGTTGCACAACAAGTTTCTGATAATGAAAACAGGTGGTTTTATTCTAAATTTCATCTAAGAGTTTGTAGGTATTCGATGTTTGAACTAGACCATGTTTGAACAAGAATGCATGCGGCTATTTGTATTAGTTAATTGGAAACATTAGCGATATTTCCATACATTTGTACAAATTAACGAGCGTGCATTCTGGCGAATGATAATTTTTTCAAAATATTCATCAACGTCCCTATAATCCTTTACGCAAATGTTCAGTACTGTTTTCCTAAAATTGTTTATTAACAGTATTAATATCTTTCTTTTATAAATAAGTCTTGATATAAATTTTATAAAAATGGGGAACTGAATTTTTTTAAGAGCTGCTTCAACGAACAAGTGAAAACTGCAAATATATCAGCTGATATATCTCTACATCACTGGCAATATCTGAAATATAAAATTGAAGACATTCGCATGATTCTGTTTGGAAGTCGTTATAGCAATTGTACCCTTTACTATATCGAACAATTCTTAGTCACATTGTAAACCATATATATGATAGGGAGAATAGGCATTTTATTGTAATTAATTTTATGCTTACTCAAACTGTGACTTTATTAATAATTTATTATACACTAATGAAAATTTAATGAATGTTTCAAAGTTTGAATTTGGCGTTTGACACAAGGCTTAAATAAATTGACCATTGAATGAATTTTATTGTTATTTTTCCTCACCAAGTTTGTGTCTGTTTGTGTTGCCTAAATTCCAGCGATAGCAGTTTTAAATTCTGGGATTATCAGATTAAAATAGATTATTTACTGGGATCATTAAAATTGTAATTGAAACATTGGATCGTTTAAAATTTTTTAATAACTGCTGAATTTCATTTCGCATTCCATAAAATTGCGTTATTTTGGCCGATGGAATTCATTTCCGTTCAGGGATCAGTCACCAAGTAATCTGTCTATTTATAAAGCCAAATAAATCTGAAACTTGCTCTAAACTAGGGGTCGGCGAAACCGAAACCAGGCCAGGTTCGGTAAAATTGCCGAGTTTCGGTATCGACAGAAAGTTTTGGATTCGGTAAAATGATAACCAACTCCTAAACTTAATAAGGACCCCTATGAATGCGTTCGGCCGTGTCCATTGGGTGCGGCCGAGAGAAAATTTTGAAAATGTTCTAATAATATTGAAAATTTTCAATGTCAACTTTTGGCATAAAACCCAATATTTATAAAAAGTTTCGCCTATGGCGCCATTTTTCCTTCCGTTTTCGTTATAAGTCGCTAATTTTCCCAAATTTTTGCCTGCGGCGCTTTTTTGTTGTTTGTTGGTTTCTATTCTGTATTCATTACTTTTACACGTTGAAATTTAGAATTTATAACAAAATTTTAAACAAATGCTTATAACGGGGTAAAATACAAAACAAATGCAGTATCCGAAAAATTGTTTTATTTGTCACATTTAAAATTGGAATTAAAATATAATTTGGCGCGATATTTGAAAAGTTTCGTTTTCGCAGTTTCGGCTTCGGAAACACTTACCGAAACTGAAACTGGTATCGGTTTTGGTTCGTAATTCGAGATAACAAATTTAACGAAACCGAAACTGGGTGCTCCAGTTTCGGGTTTCGAAAAAAATTCCGATCCCTACTTTAAATTTCAAATGTATGAACCAATAATAGAAGTTTAGAACGTAAAATTTGACTTGAAGGAAAAACGAACTTTTGCACTTTACGATTTCACTTTGAGCTAGAACAGGCCCTGCGGGCACAAAGTTTCGCCATCCGAGCAGATGTATTGTTCGCATTTTGTTCGCCAAACATTCCTACGTTGAAGGTTATGTGGAAACGAAATGTGAAAATAAAAACAAAATGTGATGAAACACCTGTCATTTTTCTAATTGAATTTCCACCGCTGCGGTTTTGCTTCCGATCTGCAAACTTAGGTGAACTATCGACTTCCTCTATTGCCGTAAAGCCTTATATCGCACCTATTTGTAACAAATTTATCTTTAGTGATAGGAACTCTTTTAGGGATTTTTACCTAACAGGGTATGAGAAGAATAAAAAATTGTTACAAATAGAAAATATAGCCTTGGGCATAAACTCATGCTTTTGACAAAAAATGCAATTATTTCACCTTTTGCTTGACCAGTGAGTAACTTTCCCAGATTTAGCCTAGGAGCTCCCGATTCTTAAACAAACAAAACGTTATTGTACTATTTAGAAGTGTTGTAAGATGGACGACAATCTTTATAATGGAATATTGCTCTTCTTGACTACTATTTCAATTCTTCTCCAATGTTACGTCATTTTCATGGTCATCCGGGCCTCACCAAAAAGCATGTCTGCATATCGCTATTTTCTCTGTCTTATTTCAGTAAGTTATGGTTACTAATAAGATTACTGCTTTCGAAGTAATTTTTAAATTCATATTTTTTGCTGGTTTTGTGCCAATTTGTTGA
The DNA here is from genome assembly GCA_022814885.1 of Ditylenchus destructor. Taxonomy (NCBI): domain Eukaryota; kingdom Metazoa; phylum Nematoda; class Chromadorea; order Rhabditida; family Anguinidae; genus Ditylenchus; species Ditylenchus destructor. The sequence continues at coordinate 32,764 of JAKKPZ010000248.1, forward strand.
GTCTCAGTATTAAATTTTGCCAATTTTACCATTTAATCCTTTTTCCTAATTTTTCATGTCTTTTCTGTCATAATATAGGATCGTAAACCCGGAAAAATTCTTTCTTATTACCAAATCTCTTACAAATTATTAAGAATTACAGGTATGGGATTTGATTTTCACAATTCTCCTTGGATACGGACTTCATCCCAAGTTGCTCTTTCCTTTGAGTGCTGGTAAAATTAATGGCTTTCTTCGATATTTCGGATTAATTGGCGCAAAAGTTGGGGTATGATTTTTAGTAGACCAAAGATCAAACGATCTAGGCTCTGTACTTCAGCTATGTGCCATTATTTTTGCGGCTGTCAATGTTTTCGCCGCTCAATTGTACTGTCTTCTCTATCGTCTGGCAGTGGTTTTACCGGATCAAAGAATATATGAGTACATTATGAAACCAACAAGTATAGTTTTAGCCGAATTATTTTCACTTGGCATTGCGTTGGCCTATGGTATTCCGGTTTATGAGGTTCTTCTGAGCGGAGAGGTAATGTGAAGCTTTTTTATATATATGAAAGAAATAAACGAATAATCAAAGAAAAATGCAACAATAAATATTTTGATTTTCAGGCTCTCACGTTATATGTCGAAGGTGTTAGCGCATATTTCAATATTACCGCGCCACCTGCAGACTCCGTCGTTTTGGCGATGGATTTCAATCCAGAAATAAAAGTTAACTCCCCAATACCCTATTGTGAAGCAATGGTCATCGGTTTTGTGCTAGTCGAGCTTCTTTGTTTTGTTATGGCTTATTTTATTATCAAAATTTTGCGCAAGAATGTTCATCTTTACTCAAAGCACACATATAGGATCCAAATCCAATTAACGGTGCTTTTGATTGTACAGGTAAAATTTTACTTTGTAAAACACCCAAATGTTGCAAAATGGATTTTGGCAAAACTTTGTTCTTAAAAATAGTTTCATTTTCGAAAGTTTTATAATTTCAGCTTGCTTCCCCAATTATATTTTTCATGGCTCCTGTGATCTATGCGTTACTCTCTGGATTGTTGGGCAGTGCTATCACTACATCCGGAGATGTAATACATTTTTGATTTCACTCTACAGAATAAAGTTAAACTACACATTTCAGATCGGGATAATTTTTCTGTGTCTGTACGCTTTGAGCAACTCTCTCTTAACAGTTTTGTTCATCACTCCATATCGCCGGTATACATTTGAGAAATTTAATTCCTGCTTCAAACCAATAGGAAGAAAATGTCAGAAATTGCTGGGAAGAGATGGAAGCGTCATATCAAGTACAAATACTTTGGCAATCAGAAGAGGCACTGTGAGCACGAGTATAATTGCAATAAGATGAAGACCATGTCAAATATTCTAAATCCGCAAACGCGTCTAAATTCTTATTGTAGATTAGCTAATGAGAATTGAAATTTATGAAAAAATGAAAATGTTAAAATATATTATTTTAGAACATTAAAGCATGGAAGTCAATCCGCTCAAAATGCTGTGCAATATGAGAGGATTATGAGCAAGTTGGTCCCACCACGATCATGCAGTTTAGGCCTTTACAAGGGGGCTAGCTCAAAACTGATTATGCTAACCCCCTTAAAATACGATTTTAGATGGGGGTTAGCATAATCAGTTTTGAGCTAGCCCCCTTGTAAAGGGCTAAACTGCATGATCGTGGTGGGACCAACTTGCTCATAATCCTCTCATATTGCACAGCATTTTGAGCGGATTGACTTCCATGCATTAAAGTATCATGTAACAGAATTTAGGCCGATTATTTGAATTGGCTGACATGTTACTTCTATTTTTTACATATCAAAACTCAAATAAAATTATTCTTACATTTGAACTTTCTTCACATTGCATAAAAGACAAATGGTATATGAATGTGACGAGTAAGTCTTTTTCCACAGTTAACTTTCCAATCACTTTTATTTTGTCTATGAACGTGCGATCGAAATGTGGGGTCAAAACTGTGATTTCACTTTCAGTTATGCTATTTCACGCTTGTTATTTCAAAAAGTTATCACGTCTATTGAATTTAACTATATTTGTATTTCTACTTACTTTTTCTTTTATTCAGTTTATCCAAAAACACCGATGAAGATTATTTCAATGGCAATCTGTGTGATATTATTTTCTGCTCATTCAGAATTCGTTCATTTTTCCTGAAATACAGGTGTTTTCGGATGTAATTTTGTTCAGTTTTAAAAATTCACAAATTTTACAAAGCAGCTGGTTGATAGAAATGAACTAGGTATAAAGAAGACTGTTTATGGGCGTCATTGTGATCAGATCCAAAATGTATTCTTAGAATACCGTAGGTAACACTTAGTTGAATGTATTTCTTATTAAATTACCTTTATATGTCTGCTTTCTCTCATATCATACATTTCTTTTGCTCGATCGATTTTACAAAAGGAGCATGGAATAATATATCTGCAAGTATACAAAGCATTCGAAAACCTTACTATAATAAAGTGATCGCAAAATTCCATAATTTGGATAAAGTTACTTTAATCATGTAGTCTCTGTTTCTACATCCGTATTTTACTTCTAAATATAACTCGGGTCTTAAACCATTTAAACCGATTTAAAACATTTAAACCGATTTAAAACATATACTAAAATTGGAACAATACATAGGAGATTAGCATGGCCCCTGCGCAAGGATGACACGCAAACTCGTGAAGCATTCCATATTTTTTCTCACTTTACGATTTGAACGATTATCGTTGTGTGAACTATACAATGACTATTCGTTAGTATGTGATCAGCTGCATAACGTATTTCGAGAATGGTGTTTTGATAATAACATTTAGTTTTACATTCATTACTTGTCCAATTTTTATTGACTTTTTATGACTTTCTCGTCCAATCCCGGATATGATTTACGAACATTCTTTGCAATATAAAAATTTTCACGTTTATGTTTTGTATAAAAGTGCAAAACAAATGTCACACATTAAAGGAATGGTACTACAACGATAAAGGTCATATAAACAAAGAGTCAGGTAAACAGGTAGAGTAGTTCGAGAAATATATATATAAGAGAAGGGTCATGCATAAACATTGGTATAAACATAAACAAAATTGTCAATTTCTTTCATAACGGTCCACTTACCGACTTCTCGAAATGTTTTGCTCCAAATACTTAGTATTTCTAATTTTTATCACCATTAATGCCAATACGCTCCCAAGCGATATTTGGAAAAACGAAAATGTGAGAGAAAAGTTAATCTCGTGCTTTCCCACTTTCGCATTTTGGTGAGAAAGTTATTAATTTTTTAGATATAAATTAATGGACATCGTGATTTTAGTCACAGGGGTCAGGCATTTTATCATATCGTTGCGTTTACGGCAAATAGTACTCTCAATGAGTTGTAAGTTTTTCACATATTCACGTAATTCGTTTTTAGTTGTGTGAAAAATCTTTTGTTGCAAAACTTGGACATATTTGCTAAAAAATAAAAATAATAATTCCTGTTTTCCAGCGACCGATGTATTATTGGCGACGTTATTCAAAGCTTGAATGAAAGTCTGTTTGAAATTGATAAATGCAGGTAATTGTTTCGTGCATGTTGAATGAGTTTTCTGGATTTATGCAGAAATTATGCCAGCCAAAAAATGGCCGATCTCCGCCGGAGCCACTGTCTACTTTGGGCCATTTTTTATTTACTGTTCACCTTTATTTCACCCATCACCTCCTATATTTCTTGTACGAGACTCAATAAGGCTCGAATTTCAGAACTATAGCGTTAGAAAACATTATATATGTGACAAGACAGACGATCAGCTTTTACTGTGTTTTTTCTTATCTCAATTTATTTTATTGTAAAACAACTCACAATTATATTGTAGCCAACTGAAAAACTTCACCGGAAAATTAGAAGAATGCTTTCCTGAAGAAACAAGACAAGAATTCCAAAGTGATGCTGATCAAAGAATAGGGGCAATGTGCAAAGACAAACTCCGCAGACCCACATCATTATCAGAACCGTAAGTTTAGCCCTAGAAAACAATATCTTAACACATATTTTACACTGAATTTTTTGCAGAAATATAGTAGATTTTTGCCAAATACAGCAGCTGTCTATGATTCTATTTAGCATGAAATGTCGTGTGGAAGTCGTCATGAGATGGCTATCTGAAATTTTGCGAGACGTCGACCTTTGCAGGTGTGTATTCCAATATTAGCACAATAATGTTTGTAACGAAAATTCAGATCTTTACATTATGGCCTCGTTGACCTGAAACAATGTCCCGACCATAAAGATGTCCGTTTTGTCAGGCGAATTTGGGAGGCGCTAATTGACGACTATTGTCTCATCGATGAATAGACATTTTCAATTCTCCGATTAAATGCATTGCATTATACATTTTTATTATAAAACTTTCAATATTTTACTGAATGCATAATTTTAACATTTATTGCCTAAGGGTTGAAAACAACGGATTAATTGATTAATCCGTTGTTTGGCGTTCTGCCATTGTAAAAATTCAAGATTGAGTATTAATTGTGAAAATTAAGTTATGGCTCAGCAAAGCCAGCTTTAGAATAAACAAATTTATGAATTTCCCATTACTCAATGGCGAGTGAATAAATTATATTTTGCAATATTGCTGCCCTATATGAAACAGATGATGATTCGTGATTCAACTACCTTTCAATGATTCATTGGCTTGAATTAACCGATCGATTCAACTGTTAATCCGCTCGAGTAATACATCGATTATGATATAATCCCATACGCTTTATATAATTTCATGTATTTTGAATAATAACCGTTGCATATACTAGTCGTATAACAGTTCAATAAATGTAGCGGAACCGGTTAGTCTTTCTTAGTCGCCTGCTAAGAGTCCAATTAATTGGGTGGCGAACGGTGTAGGAACGATTTTCGCACCTCCGTAGCATAAAAAAGTGTCACAAAAAGAGGTAATGGAGAGACCGATTGAATTGAAGGAGAGACCATTTGGTTCCTCATTGAGCGAAATTTTCTCACTTTCCTCATTTCGCTCGAGCTAATTTTACTTTGCCTCAATTTTGAATTCGAAACTCAAAGTGATGATTAAACATTTGCTGTCAGGAATTGATCCCACCACGAATTTATCGAAAATCAGTGTAAAAAAATCTGTTTATAGTACTCCCGTTGGATATGTGAACCTTGATATTAATTCTTGATCATACGTTAAGTTAAAGAATTTAGGAAACAATTAATAAAACCATACCAAAAGCAGGCAAGCAACTAAGAGGTTTTACAGATAAATACACCCATGAAAAAAGAGATATAAGATAATTTAAAAGGTATAAGACAAAAAATTTAAATATTTAAAAAATAATGAACTCACCGACTCAAAGATCCATCCCTGAAATTCAGAAATCCTCTGAATTTTTTTCCTACGACCTACCTCACATCCAAACAATGTTTAGTTTAAAACATAATGTTCATAAATAATTGAAATTCCAGTGGCCCGAAGAATGAAGTAGACAAAATTTAGGAATACTTATGCAAAAGGAAATTCCGCAACATTTCAAATATTTAAGATGGAACCTGAAACAACATTTATGTTTCCTAAAAAAGCATATGGAACGGAGCAGATATTCCCTAAAATAGCACAAAGTTCGGCCGATGACCTTCACACATTTACATTATCTCTATCCTCCCTTTCCTCCTCATATCTGGGTTAGTATTGAGGCTCACCAAATCGACTCCCTTCGCTATGCACTCCCTTCCAAAGCCACATACATTTACTGTTTTCTGGTAAACATTTCGCTTCCTGGCTGCGTCCCTTCAAAGAACCCCCTTTGTGTGTTAAAAGACAATCATCTGGCGTTATATGATGTAATTGGTTTTGCCCAATGTTTTCACATAAGGAATGATTAGAACGGGAACTGCTGTCCATTTTGTATGTGAGAAAGGGCCATTGGACATTGTAATTAATATTCAATTGACTAATATAATATTCCATGATTTTTTAGTTTTCTTAAATTGCCATAAGAAAAATTATGCAAAAGATGGCCTTAATTTTATCATTAATTGAATTTTCGGCTTTTCGCTAACCTAAAGAAAAATAGTTCATCTGTGCAGATTATTTTCAAGTCTTTAAAGCACAGCTTTATTCTTTAAAGCGTTTTAAAGACTTTGTTGTATTCAATGCAAAACGAACGAAATGTTGTCATTGAAAATTATTATACATAAATTATACTTTTGGAATTTATGATGGACTTTATGGGGAATGTTGACTTCGCGAAATTGATATTTTCTCTCATTTTACAAACAAACAAAAAACAGTTAATGAAAATAAATGAAGTAGAATTTGTAATCCAAAATGTGATTAAAAATGTCAACTTTGAGAATATACTTTCGATAAGTTTTAAACTATTAATTTGCCAAAATAAAAAAAGAGAATTGAAAATATCAAATTTCTATTTTTAAGTAAATTTTTCAAATCCTTGGGAAAATGACCAAACAGATATACGAGTGCGACAATTTGTCACAACGGGTGCAACAAAAATAATCGCCGTCGTTTCCCTTTCTGCTGAATAATTTGCATAATATAGGCCGTGTCACCGTTTTCGATCACAAATCTCTCGCAAAATTTTATATCGATGACTTATGACTTTCTGATTTTGTACAATAGTTTGCCTCTGAATTGTAACTATTAAAGATTTGTTTTGCTCCAATTTACTTTAATTATAATTAATAATTTAGTTTTAGGCAAAACACTGGATTTTTTCCGGACAATCTTAGATAAAAAAGTAATGAAAAATAAATTGTTTAAAAAGATATCTTGTAAAAAAATCGTATGTTACCCAGCTGAGAAATGATATCTGGCCGGTTTGTCTTTTTGGTTTTTGCGGGCAGTTGGCTGGGTTTAATTGGACTTTAAAAAATTTACAAAAATGTTGGAATACTTTTCAAATGTTTGACAAATATTTTTTCTGAACATTATTCGAAAATTTTTATTGTACTTGGAAATTTCTGAAAATTAAGTCAAATTTTTGTAAATTATGACTTAAAAAGTTTTCTTTTTTCAATATTGGCACACTATTATGTGCAGGCCTGATCTCGTATAAAGCAATTCTATAACTGAGATTTTAGCTATTGGTTTATTACTTTAAATTTATTTTAACAATTTTTATTATTTTGGTGTCAAACGGGTCAGTCAGAGTACGTGGCAGTCTTTCATTCTATCGTCTATAATTTTACTAATCCAGCTAATTCATCTTAATCATGCTATGTTCGATGAAAATCCGCTTTATTTGGGCCGCTCTGGGAATCAGTGCAGGTTTGTTTTTGCTTGGAGTTATTCCTTAATTAATGTACTTGGTTTAGGTTTCACGGCTGGCACAATGTTCGCCTTTATGTACCAGGTAAGTGTTTGTGTATTGATATGAAAAACAAACGGATCGGTTACAGAAGGAATTGACATCTAAAATCCTTGAATTGTAAATTATTGTCAAATATTCTATTTCATTATTTTCGTTAATTTCCTCTACTAATTTGAATATAACTTGTGTAAGCCAATTTTTATTTTATAGAATTGGATGGCCACAAGCATCGCATTCTTCAGTTCACTATGCGCAATGTACCTCTACTATATCCATTATGCCTATTACAAATCGTGGATGTTCGATTGGTCGCATAGGAAATTAACACTTATTGTCGTTATTAGTAAGTTTTATTTTAATGAAGAATTGTTGTATGAGTCTAATAGTTGACAAAATTTTCATAGTATATTCGTGGAGAAAGCATTGAGCATATTGATTATTGTATTTTTGAAAGTATTCAATGACAAAAATATACGTTTATTATTTTCTAGTATCTTGAGCAAACCACAGTTTTCATAGTTCAGTTTCACTCCACCAGGTATTTTTCATTTTGCGCAGAAAGCATGTTACAATTTTGAAGAATTTGCGTTTTTCCTTACCACAATTTTTCAAAAACAATAGCAAAACCGACTTAATTCTGTCTCTTTAGACACTGTGCTCTGCCTCATTGGACTAGCTGGGTGCATAGTTGCGATAGTTTTGGCCATAATTCGGGGCGAAACAATCACCCATGAGGGCCTCATGGGCAATAATCTATGGATTGTGTCGGTAAGTCTGTTGTCAGAAAGTGTATACGTTGCCGTAAACACCAGTTTTTACTGCAACATATATAAGTCAATGTGTTACGAAGCACTACATTGAACAAAAATCTGTAGGATCAATAACAAGTTTGTCATTAGTTATAAAAATTAAGCGTTTTGCTTTGCAGGTTTGGTGTTGGATGACTTTCAAGTGGACCATGGCTTCTGCTATCTATGCTCGGCAGTACAGCCGCAAAGTAATGAGACCTTTATTAGTGATGAATGCTAACAGACCAGAGAAAAAGATGCTAATCCCATGCACTTACTGTTCTAATAACCACAAACCAGGCGTCAGCACTTCGACGCAAACTGACTTTTAACTGACACTTAACCACTAACATTCTGCCTTAGTGCTAACATTAAAATGAGCTTTATAGGCTTTATTCCGCTTGATATTTTGTTAAAACCCTAACTGTATTACAGGGCTGTGCGTACAATTTTCTCATGTGAAAGAAAAGATAAATCGCGTCATATTCCTGATAAAGTTGTCCATTTTTTGCATTTGTTTATAATTTGATTTTTGAAAAATTTCACGTTCCTACGGCTCAGAGGTCTTTCATGTTTTTTAATTTTTGCTAGAAATTTTATTTTTATTTTTGAAAAACATACGATTTTGAGGAAAATACGTTAAAATTTGGCACATTTTTCCTACCTTGTACCAGAGTAAAACGTCCAGATGTGCCACATTTGGACGTATTTTCTTTAAAATCACATGTTTTTCAAAAAATCGATACTGAAACCCAAGAATTAGTAAACAAAAACACCGAACATCAAAACCACAATAGCCGAACCAGAAACATTTATCACGTTAGTAACATATAAGGCCCTGGTAATCCTAACGGAATACGCCCTCTTATGCACAGCCCTGCTTTATCAGACTAGCAGTTTTCGTTGTGGTGTGTATTATTTTGCTTCTGTTCTGTGTGTGTAAAATAAATATTTGATCGATACACGTACTTTTTATTACAGATCGCAGAGCAAAGCATCAATATTAGCCAACCTCCGTCGACCTCCAATCTGCAGGAACACGGGATCTCTACATAATTTCGTTGATTCTCCAAACTCAAAACGATCTTGCCTATACAGCGTGTTTCCTAACTTATTTCCTCATTTTCTTTCACTTCATATATTTTCTATACGAATGGTTCAGTGCAATAAAATACGTAAATATTGTAAATAGATTAGTGTAGATATAAAATTTATTTTCATGAATAAATCGAATGAAAATAGAAAATTTAATGAAGTTAACTCAGTATATAGCTAGAACGAGTTGTATGATTTTCTAGTAGCTCGTTCGAAAAGTGTAAAGGGTATTCACGGATGCTATTTACACAATTTATATTATGATCTAGCGTCGCTAAACATAAATTTATAGCAGCAGTTTTCTAATGAGTTGTCTACGCGGCATTCCGTTTATTAATCTCCATCACTATGATTTTACGACAAAGCTCGATTTCCTTTTCTGATATATGAATTTCAAATTGGCGCCATTTTGTGGTTGATCCAATTTAATGCGGGATAGCAATTTAAAGTGTTCTCTCAGGTGTTTAGTGAAACAGACGTAGGCTGTAGACGAATTATCGATCGCAATTTGTTCAGTCTTTAATATCCTAAGAGTGAATTACTAGCACCTTCGGTGCTAGTAAAAAAATAAATTTATAAATTTTTGGTGGAGTCTTTGTTTGTGGTTACGTGTGATAAGCGTTTCTGTTCTTGAAGCCGCTGACGCGGCTTTTTCTGCTTCTAGAAGTTGTTCGTTTATTGCTAAAACATGGTTTGTGATATGTTTCGAGGACTTAGATTAAAGTGAAGAACAAAATGAGCTATCACACGCCTGGAACACGGCGGTGCAAGGCCAGTTCTGACCTTGCCAAAATCCGAGAAATCCGGAAAAGTCAGGATCGCCGGAGGCCATATATGGCTCAGCTACGCTCTGCCGAGCCTGAAACATGGCCAGCTGTGTTCAGCCGGCTGAGAGCTACAAAATGAGCTATCACTCGCCTGGAACACCGTAGCGCAGGGCCAGTTCTGCCCTTGCCAAAATCCGGCAAATCCGGAAAAGTCAGGATCGCCGGAGGCCATATCTCACTCAGCTACGCTCTGCCGAGCATGAAACTTGGCCAGCTGTGTTCAGCTGGCTGAGAGCTACAAAATGAGCTATCACACGCCTGGAACACGGCGGTGCAAGGCCAGTTCTGACCTTGCCAAAATCCGAGAAATCCGGAAAAGTCAGGATCGCCGGAGGCCATATCTCGCTCAGCTACGCTCTGCCCAGCCTGAAACTTGGCCAGCTGTGTTCAGCTGGCTGAGAGCTACAAAATGAGCTATCACACGCCTGGAACACGGCGGTGCAAGGCCAGTTCTGACCTTGCCAAAATCCGAGAAATCCGGAAAAGTCAGGATCGCCGGAGGCCATATATGGCTCAGCTACGCTCTGCCGAGCCTGAAACATGGCCAGCTGTGTTCAGCTGGCTGAGAGCTACAAAATGAGCTATCACACGCCTGGAACACGGCGGTGCAAGGCCAGTTCTGACCTTGCCAAAATCCGAGATTCTCGACTTTTGATGAGTCACGGAAGCTTCTAGAACATTCTAGAAGGTTCCGGGGAAAATTCTGACGCCGGATTCGGAATCAGCGTGGTCGATTTACTATATAGGGACAAAATTTGGGGCCATTTCCGTGCATCCCTGATAAATGGCTTATATAAGCCATTTACGTGACTCACGTAAGTCACGTTTCACGTGACTTCACGTGAAAAATTTTTGCGCCATTCGATTCAGCGTGCCCGATTTAGGGGGGTAGCCCCCGACCCTGAGGTCCGGGAGCGTGAAAAAGCGGGAGAAAAGGGTCATTTTGCTTAAAGTGTCCTTCGTTTCTATTAAGGGGAATTTAAGACTAAGTTTCAGCTACTGTTTCTATTGAAGTTAGATATGCCGTGAGATGCTCTGAAAAATACTTATCTCAGTTAAATTTTAATATCTTTAATATATTTAATTTAATACCTTATGCGTAGGTATTCTAAATCAGATCTATTTAAAATAGGTCAGATTTAGAATACCTACGTAATATCTAGAGCATATCTTTCTGATAAGAAACTGATATTTTTTTGTCATTTTAATTTAATAAAGAATTTTCAGATTTATTGATTACAATGACCGTTCCAAAGATTCAGCTCAAATCGAATGACGATGAAATCTTCGATGTTGATAGAGATGTGATTCGGCTTTCGACGACCCTTAACACCATGTTTCAAGGTAATAACATGACTAATAACAAACCGCGAGCCTAGGTACTGCAGGCAAATAGTATTTTCTTGTTGTGTGAATTTTGAAGCAACATCTAGAAATTAGGTGTCTTTATTATCCTACCATTCATAAAACTAAGGATATATTGGATACCATATATAAGCTATTTAAAATTCCTGAACTAGTAAGTAACCATGTTCGAAATATCTGATATCACAATATACATGTTAGGTTTTACAGGATGGCTCAAAATTTTTCCTCTATTTGTTTTCCGATTATTAAAAAAATTCATCCAATTATGCTTCACTGATTTTTTGCATAATAAACCAGACACTGATAATTTTTGACACCAAACATACTCTACCAGCTTTTAGAATAGCAAAACGACGTTTCCGAAGTTAAAATTTGTATTTCTCGATTCAAAATTTATACTTCAACCAAATGGGTGCAAACTATACTTCGGTTTGGTGAGGCAGTCTCCGCAGATTTATAATTTCATAACTAATGCCTAGGCGTTCAGCAATTTAAAGGTCAAATTGCATGTAAATTACACAGCCAGAGCTTATAAATGCGCTGCAGAAAGCCTTATATTATACAACAAATAAAAGTTATCAAAAAAAATAAAAGTTAGCAATTATTATGCAAAAACTGCGGAGATTTCCGGCCAAATAAATAACAAACTTTGCACCCATTTTGTTTAAAGCAAGACCTATTCAAGCGGATCTAAGCATAAATTTCGAAGGTCATCATAAGTTTGAAATTTGAAACAATAATTTATTTTTAATGATGGCCACGATTTATATAGAACTAGAATAGATATATAAATTAGGGTGATTGGATGTGATAGTATAACCACATTAATTCTTTCGTAAAAACCAAAATTATTGTACTAGGTAAATAATTTAATATTAGGTAAATAAACAAAATTACAATTATAAGAATATTTAGGAAGTTTCAGTTTTATATCGGAAAGCCCCAATAGGGTAAAATCCCATTCGGGTTTATCCAATCATTACTGCGTAATTACTTGTTCTGAACCGTGTATTCGACGTTTTACCCTTTCGATAACATTCATTATCGACTATTAAAATATCTTACTAAGATTCATGCAGCTTTCCCAATAGAATACATTTGTATAGAAATTTTGATTAACAGAACAAATTTATTATAATTAGTTCAGATCTTGGAATGGATGGACCGGATGCAGATGCCCTCTCAGATCCAATTCCGTTGGCGAATGTGAATGCGACTATTCTGAAGAAAGTAATTCAGTGGTGCCAATATCACAAGGACGACCCGCTGGTTACTGAAGATCCCGACAACAAAGACCGTCGTACTGATGATATTCCCAGCTGGGACGTAGAATTCCTCAAAGTGGATCAAGGCACTCTTTTTGAACTCATTTTGGTAAGGTTTGCATATAAATTTATTTTTGTAAAACAAATGTATTTTAAGTCACAAGTGCATTAAGTAGGAAATCAAATCATTCAACACCATTATTAAAGCGATTGGACAGATAGTACCTTTTTGACAATGAATGTAAAATTTGTTGTATATTGTTAAATATATAATGCCCGCAAAAGTGAGCGAAAATTCTCTAAAGATTTTAGATATCATATACCGGTATTGTTTTATCATATGCGAAACGTATGAATATGCTATAAAATGATAGGCTAATCATGTATACGGTTTACAGGCAGCAAATTACTTGGACGTGCGAGGTCTGCTAGATGTGGCGTGCAAAACAGTCGCGAATATGATCAAGGGCAAAACTCCGGAAGAAATACGGCGCACTTTCAATATCAAGAATGATTTTACTCCCGAGGAGGAAGAACAGGTGAGCTTTTCCAATTATAGGAAATAATCTTTAGGATGGTCAATAGTAGTACTAGACAAAAACCATTACGAAGCTGATATATTTTTTAGAAGAATCGACTTACTAAAACGACTACACATTATAATTTATCTTGTTTAAGTTGCCCAACTTGTTTTTTTGGGATTTTAAGTGTTATTCATCGATAGTATTATATTATCAGTACGAATTTCCCTAGAACAATTTTATAAAATTTAACTATCGTTTTCGAAAATATACTACTGAATTTTTAAAATTATCTAAAATACTCAAACATGATTTTACGTTTTAGATTCGTCGTGAAAACGCTTGGTGCGAAGACTGACTGAACCAAATTAGTTCTGTCCAAAGAGCCCAAAATGTTGCTTTATTTATATTTCATTTGTCAATTATTTGCTGTAACACTATTATTTGTTTCATTGTAAATAAATATTTTTCAGTTGTCTATATAACTTACCAATAAGTATGTTATTGAGAATCAGATAACATAAGAGTTGATCGTGGTAACACAAATCGTATATGAATAGAGCAGGGGTTTCATTTGTCCTTATTTCTAAGATTTGTTCTTATTTTGAGGGTCCAAATTTTAGAAAAATAAAATGTCCTTATTTCTAAGATTTGTCCTTATTTTTGGCCAATGTTCTTATTTTGTTCTTATTTCACGCAATATCCATTTCCAAATGGGAATTTTTGAAATACAAGCAACTTTTCATAAAAATTTTCGCCTGCGGCGCTATTTGCATGCCATTTTCCTCCAAGTATTTTAAAAATAGTGCAAATTTTATGAATATCGCCTAAAATTGAAAAATTTTCGCCTGCGGCGCTATTTTTTCATTCATGCAGAATAAAATATTGGCATTATAGTTTCCTCGCGAATTTAAAAAATTTAAAAAAAAATGCACTGGCACTTGGAAAAATGCCAAAAAATTTTCTGAAAAAAATTTTTCCCAAGAAACCATAGGGGGGACCCTATGGTTTGAAAAATAATTTTCTGAAAATTTTTGTCCAAAAATCAATACGGTACCCCATATTGTTTTTCGGCAAAAAAATTCTTTAAAAAAATTTTTGCCGAAAAACCATAGGGGGTACCCATAGGAGGTGGTTTGAAAAAATTATAATGACCCCGAAATCTTACTTTTTGGGGCAAATGTTCTTTACACTCTAGTAAGAGTAAAATAGTGTCAGATAGGTTCTCAAAATTCCCCTTAGGGGTGATAAAACTTGTTAATCTACGTAGGCATCTACTGATGAGACTCAACCTTCGTAGTATTAGGATAGTTCTAACCGTCTAGGTTCAGAGTCGAAACGGTTAGATAATCATTTACCTCTTACATCACTCTTTCGTACTCTCCCAAATAATATTATTCACTAGTAACAAAAAGTAAAAATTAATACAAAATATATTTTTGGACATGAGGCGATGAAACCCCTGGAATAGAGAAATCACTTTCCGTTTCTATAATTTCTTCTCATGTTCTCGAACTTGTAATCTTATGTTTTACATCACGCAAACCACAGATTTTAGGATCGAACCTAATGTTATTGGCCATAATTTAGATCAAGCTTGAGTAGTGGCTCAGTTTAAAGCTTACACTTGGAGCTACCAACACGTAAGCATCAATTAGAGTTCAGGAGTAGGCTGACGATCTTGCTTCGCTCGAAAGCGCGTTTGCCTGCGCCTAAAACTAACCTAAAGCTAAAAATGCCCTTGTCAGTATCCTCCCGTAGACCTAAGCGGGTATAGCCTAGTTTAGTTCCTCCTTGCATTTTACAGTTTTCGTAGTGTGCCGCCGGTGGATCGTTTTATTGGCCATAATATTGCTTAAAAAAGTGTATAAGAAATTTTGTCTGATGTTTAATTTACAATTTTATTTTTCTTCATTCGTAATAATCACACAATTTTTTCGTTTTGTGTGCAGCTTTATGCCTTACTACTTGAGAAAAACACATCTACCGGCGGCACACTACGAAAACTGTAAAATCCGAGGAGGGACTAAAGTAGGGGGCCCCGACCTAAGCCTCAGTTTGAGCCATCAGCCAAAGCCTTTGCTTAGTTATGACATCAGGTCAAAATTTAAAATGCACCTGGTTGTTCCATTTTGGGAAAGAGTATTGTGACTTTCCAAAGAAATATACATTTGAATTAGCGCCGAATTTTATAATGACACGTAACATGCGTCCTTTTAACTAGCTCACTCAAATGTTTTGGAATCAATTTTAAATCGCATACTCATGGGCGAACAGTTACATTTTACCGTAATACCTGTAATTACTCCCCCGGGGGAGTAATTTTTCAACTACCCCCCGAGGGGGGGAGTAAATATAGGGGAGGGGAGTAATTTTAGGGAGGGGAGTAATTTTTCAAACCTCGCCGTGCCGAAGGCACGGCGAGGTTTGAAAAATTTTCGCGGCCCGCCGAAGGCGGGCCGCAAAAATTTTTGGCGTTTTTATCAAAATTGTTGGGACTTTTGGCCATTTTTCTCCAAATTTTTGTAAATTATTTTTCTGAAAAATTTGTCGAAAAAAATCAATAGGGTCCCCCCTATGGTTTTTTGCAAAAAACTTCCTTAAAATAATTTTTTTTCATAAAAAACCATAGGGGGGACCCTATTGATTTTTTGACAGATTTTTCAGAAAAATGATTTTTATACCATAGGGTCCCCCCTATGAGTTTTTATGCAAAAAATTATTTTTAGAAAATTTTTTACAAAAAAACCATAGGGGGGACCCTATGGTATGAAAAATCATTTTTCTGAAAAATCTTTTGAAAAAAAATCAATAGGGTCCCCCCTATGGTTTTTTATCCAAAAAATTATTTTTAGAAAGTTTTTTGCAAAAAACCATAGGGGGGACCCTATTAATTTTTTTCGACAAATTTTTCAGAAAAATAATTTACAAAAATTTGGAGATTTAGCTAAAATTTAGCTAAAAATAGACTATATTTTGTCTAAATTTTGTCTATTTATATTAAATACTAGCTAAAAAGAGCAAAAAATTGGAAAAAACCGCATTTTTTTGGGGGGGGGGAGTAATTCTAGGGGGGGGGAGTAATTTTAGGGAGGGGAGTAATTTTTCAACTACCCCCCGAGGGGGGGGAGTAATTTTAGGGGGGGAGCAATTACAGGTATTACGGTACGTTCATCGCTGTATTGTTGACATTGTTATATATGCCATACGCACCAAGAAGTGCAATTAAATTAAATTTGCAGAAATGTTCTACCATTTGTCGCTGGAGCATGAAGTGTGTCTGCATCCCAAATATTTCGGGCCGAATCTAATGGAAACTGTGAAGCAAAAGTTGTTCAGCGAAGTCGAAGGCACTTGCACAGGCAAATATGGGTTTGCACAGTTTTCTGTTGATACTCCTTATAAAAAAGGGCTTTACAGATTTGTCATTGCGGTAACAACGATTGATACAATTGGTCATGGAATGATTCAACCCGGGCGCGGCTATGTGAATTACAACGTCAAATACAAAGCGATTGTCTTTAGACCTTTCAAAGGTAAGCTGTTTCTAATCTGTGTACAATTTCTATGTAGCTTTTATTTCAAAATTTGCTTTACTCTCAAATAAAATATGACCCTGACAATTATTGATCGGTTAACCCTTCATTTCCCAGTGATGCGAAAACGCAACGATATTGATTTTATATTTCACAAAAAGAAAAGAAGCGAATGACTGTTTATTACACAAAGAAAGAGAGCGTCTATGAAAAAGCCGTGGCGGCCATGTTGTTTTTCACAAAGACAGCTCATCTAAAATAAAGCTAATGGTAATGCAGACATTCTGCCTGGGTTAAATGAGGAATGCGCACGAGGATATTTTATTTCTATTCTCTAAAGTTCAAAGTACTGCAATGCCATTCAGCCATTATTGTAATTTCAATATGTAATTTCATACAATCCCTCTTCACAATTCTTTTTTAGGGCAAACTCGATTTCAAATTAGCGCCAAAATATAATCGCATGCCAAAGGGGTAAAAAGGGGCCGCTGAAAATTTTTAATGAGGGGGATTACTCGGCAGGGGTCTCCTCTAGAGATTGGTAAAAAAATTAGAGTGGGGCCTTATTAGAGTAAAAATATTCACAGTCAACACTTTTCCCTATTAGAGGAGGCTCTGTTCAGCATCAGGAAAAGAGTCTGTCTGTGAGGAAAAGAGTCTGACTGTGAAAATTTTTACTCTAATAAGGCCCCACTCAAATTTTTTCCCAATCTCTAGAGGAGACCCCTGCCGAGTAATCCCCCTCATTAAAAATTTTCAGCGGCCCCTTTTTACCCCTTTGCCATGCGATTATATTTTGGCGCTAATTTGAAATCGAGTTTGCCCTAAAAAAGAATTGTGAAGAGGGATTGTATGTGTAATTTCAATATGTATGTGTCACAACATTGTAGGTATACCTTAGGCGTGTTGTGTGTATCTTTATTTTAAAACTTGGCATTACAGGGATACCTGACCAGGCTAGAATATTTAAGCAATATTTGTGAACACCAGTCACATTTCTTGATTTTACCCGGACTCCACTTTGGTCAAGCTATTCCATTCTATCGTGAACAACAACGAAACCAATTTTTTACTCTATTTCGGTCTGCAATTAAGCTGGACTGTTTTGTACGTTGTTCTGTTGTACGAAATTTCCAAAAGCAAAACCATATTACAAATATTTATGAGAGTATGTAATAAATTCAAAGCTTTCAGGCCAAGTTATGGATGCGGTTGTGAACCAGGTCAACAAAGGTTTGCTAATTTGATGCAGAAGTTTGCGGATAATGAATGTATGTTTTAGTTGGAATTTTCTGCGATATTGGACCGTTGTCGTGCTTCATATCAAGACATTGCATTCCGCCAGATATGGAATTCGAGCCGAATAACATGCCTCCATGCTACAAGACGCAGGATGAATCGATCATAATCAAGCAGGATGACGAGATTCGGGTTAAACTGATCGGAATTCGAGTTGACGGTATGAACTTTTTATTAGCATAATTAAATGTATTTAAAAAATGCATTAAACTAGAGTATATATAGATGATTTAACTATATAAAATTACAGTTGAATAGAATTCCATTCCATTTTAACAGAGAGGGTTTTGTTCACATGAAACTGTTTGAATAGAACATGTTCTTGTTAAATAGAATATTAATTTATTTATATCTGAATAGAACACATTCTGGTCAAAACAATACACTACTTGAACAATATTTATTTTAACAATAATTTAGCAGTGTATGTTGGACATAACGTCTTTATCGGAAAAGCATGTCTGAATGGAATGACGCCCTATTCAAATAAATACTATCGATATTATACAAATAAATTTCTATACTGCCAACGCGCAATTTTTCCTAATTTTCACGCTGTAAGATGTTTTTACAGTTTTTTTTTGAAATATTACTGTTTTCGGCTTAAAAAATCATGCCCTAGATGACATAAAACAGAAATGTGTACTATATTCTATTATTATCCCCCTCACTTCGATCTAATGTTTGAATTTTGCTCCGAAAGTGTGGCTGCGCCATTGACTGTAACCAATCATCATCCTCAAAAGCGACGCGAATTCAAACATATTGAAGTGAGAGGAATGACGTCCTATTCAAATAAATTCTCCATGAAAAATTATTAATTTAAAGAAAAATTTTAAACATTTTAGTAGTAATGCACAATTTTAGCAAATGATATCTTCGCAATTGGAACGTTGATGGACGATTACCTCGGGCTTATGACTGCTGAATGATCTCCATGAATGATTTCAATGCTGTGTCTCTAATTAACATTATTGCTGTTCATTCTGTATTTGTTTATTTGTTATGCATTTCATACACATTGTTCTACTTTATTTTGCATTGTTGTACATTAACATTCCTGAAATCTCGTTACTCAAATAAAAAATTCTATGGAAATTCTTAGAATTGCGCTCTTAAGTTGTGACTTATTATTTATCTATCAAATAATAAAGACTGTTTTGTAACTTACAAATTTAGCAGAAGACATTTCATGGATGACGATTTTAAATAAGCAGCTAAAGAATTGACGACGTTTTGAGAATCGTGACCTTCGTCTTGTCACAGTAACTGAAAAACATTCAGGATGCTTTTCTTTGCACTATTCGTCTGTGCCGCGTCTTTAGATTTGACGTATGCTGGGTCAAAAATTCCTACGGCAGGTATGAAAATTTTATTAAAATCAACAGGAGAACTATATCGATTAGCATATAAAATCATGTTAACGATTAATGTAAATTTGGCAAAGCGATCATTCACTTTTTAACACGCCAAAAACGGTAGTGAATTCAAAAATTTGGAAATTTGTTAAACCTTTAATTTAAAGTTGTGGGTTACCTTTCCAAATTAGTTAAAGAAAGGCGTCAATATTGTAGGGCAATTACATAACCATATTTTTTACTTGTCTGAGTTATATATCATTTGTCTCATTAGTTATTTGAAAGCCATATTAATGTCCTTATTTATACCCTATATTTTATGTCCATATTTATACCCTTTCTTGGTCTGTCTTTTTTAGTAAAAAGTAAAATACAAATAAAAAATGAAAAGATTACGGCGTGATTCCCCTCTAATAAATGGACTATTTTAAAGTTATAAATGAAATATGATATTATTATTTATTTTTTGTCTCACTTTTATATGCTTTTCAGTGCTCGAGCTTAATGATAAGTTCTTGGATGTTATGAACGAAGGATTCTGGTTTATCGAAGCGTAAGTTAATTTTATTTGGTTTATTTTATAATGAAAATAATTTAGGTATGCTCCTTGGTGCGGGCACTGCAAACGATTGGCTCCAACTTGGGAACATGTGGGCCATGCTCTGGCTGATCAAAGTCCAAATGTTCACGTTGGAAAAATCGACTGTACTAGATTTCCGTCTGTGGCATCTGCACTCAAAGTGCATGGATATCCAACGATAATTTTGTAATTTTTTATTTAGTTCTAAGACTAATTTTCATTGTATTAAAGATTTCCTGAGAAATTAGTCCTATATGAGGTTTTGGTGAAGACAATAATATTGCACCAAATTTTGCCAGTTATTTGTCACGGTCCATAGCAATAGCCAGAAATTTTCGCTGCCAAAGAAAATTCCGGATTGAATCCGGCTAAACTCGTTATTCTTAATTTTTACTCCAAATTGTAACTAAATGGCGAACGTTTGGCTAATTTTACTAAATTACCCATTTTATAGTCTGGAGCAACAAATTTAATGGTACAAAACTGGATGGCGGTTCAAAAGATTTTGCTTTTGATTGGAAATTTTATTATCAGGAATTGGATTGTTATTAAATTAAGCTATTATATTAATTATTAGAATTGTCAATTGGTTTCTGTCATGTTAATTAATAATTGTGTTATATTTAAAGTTATAAATATTTAGGCCGAAAGTAATATTAAGCCAACTCACGGAATAAATAGATTGTTATTAATTTTTAGCTTTCGTAACGGAGTTCAAATACCATACGAAGGAGAACGCAAGAAAGAAACAATGGTGGACTTTGCTATAAAGAGCGCCGGGCCAGTAATAAGTCAACTCACCAGCACACCTGTATTTCATGAGGTTTGTGATAAACACTACCGTATAATTCAATTGGAATCTCAAATTTAGATGAAAAAGGCTTCCAGTAAGGATCCGTTCTTCATTTTCTTCAGCAAAGAATTGGAAGAGGAGAAACAGAAAAGCGATTTGTACACTGAATTTAAAGCATCATCTGAGCAGCTTTTTACGGAAGTCAAATTTTTCATTGCGCGATTCTCGTCGAATTTCCTTCCTTTTACTGAAAATGAACAATTCTCTGAAAGAATAGCTGTGATCAAAGATGGAACACACTTTTTCTATGATCCAGGGCAAGGTTAGTAGATTTTTTTATGTAATTACTAGAAAAAGCACCGCCGCTATCGCGGCGTCCCGCGCTTTTAGACAAAAAAATTTTGTCTAAAAACATTATGTCTAAATTTTGTCTATATTTTAGTATAAATTTTTTGAAAATCTGTATCAGCACATCCATACGAACATTTTAAGCTATCATTTGCCCGGAAATGAGCGGTGAAAGTGGCCTAAACTTCACCCCACGCAGGGACGGACGGACAGACACTGGCTTCTTAGTAAAGTAACATGTAGACCTAGTGATAAATCTTTACTACTATTTTCACATATAATCCTGGTTTTTCACCAACTTATGAATGCGAAATTACACGTCATGTTTGAATTGCTTGTTAAAGTTGTCACTTTTTAGGGTACTGTAGTTCCATTCGTTCTTTAACAAAATAAAAGGAGAACAAACACGCATTGATCTATTCATTGTATTATCAAACGCGCTTGGCCAATATTTAACAAAGAATGCGAAAATCTTTTTACATGTGTTAACTTTTTGTCTCTTGCGGAGAACATTAATTTTATGCCAATCTTAAACAGGCATAAAGTTTGCTAACTTCTAGTCAATTTACTTTGTTTTTAAATGAACTTATGATTTTAGGACTTACGCTAACAGATTGGATTCAAGCAGAGCGGTGGCCGTTAATTCCAATTGTGTCCGCGGCCAACATATATTCCTTGTCAAAATCAACTCAAAAGAAATTGGTGCTAATGCTGGCGGACCCTGGCGAAATTATCGAAAACCTTGACAAAAATAGTGAATCTGGCAAGTAAGTAATTTTGGACATCTTGTAGTTATGATTACTGTAACTTTATTATTTAGGTTTTTTTCTATGTTCAAGAAAGCTGCAGAATTATCACGAAAGGATCAAATGCTCAAATCACACTTTCAATTTGGACTTTTGGATGACAACTCGATTGGCAATAATGTTGTAATGGGCCAAATGAAAACTCCAAGTAAATTTTTATCTATTGCAGTTCGTTAACTTTTATTAGTATTTCTTTCAAATATCTAACAATTTATCAGTCATTTAGCAATATGAAATTTTTGTGGAGTAGTATTGTATTCACATATGCCAATAATGTGAAGTGGAGACATGGAATACATTAGAGTTATAAAAAGCATAGGCATATGGTTACCCTAATTTAAAAACGTCATTTAAACGTATAGTATATTTTTGCCTAGTAAAACTTAAGCGAGAGTGACTAGAGAAAATGAGATGAAAACATCTCTACAAGAAATATTTAGCAAAATTATTTTAAGGCTTCATAAGTTTAGTGTGTAGGTAAGCGCTCATTTAAATTTTGACTTACTCTCAAAATATAGGCCTTTGAATTTTATTCAGACTTATACTGAGCCAAATTATAGCTCCGTGCGCTTGTCATATTTTTGGATTAAGCTACATCGCTCGTAGGCTTCTAATATGCATAGAAGTACTCCGAGTTGGGTTATTCACTTCATGGAATTATTATATCGTTTGCTTTTAAATTAGTGAATTATATTTACGACATTTTCTGTATTTTAGATCTGTTAGTGCTCAATCTTACCAGCTACGAGTTCTACGTCAGTGAAGATTCGCCGGACAAAATGACCGAGCAAAGCGTTGGTACATTCCTCCGGAATGTAGCAAGTGGTAATGTGACAGTCCAAGGTGGGCGCTCGTGGCCAACCAGAATTCGCAGGATGGTCTATGACGTAACCACAAATGTGTACGATATGGTAAGTATCTGCCTATTAAAACTAACTAGTTTTCGGTGGGCCGCGGGCAAAGCCCGCGGCATACCTTTCGGTACCTTTTTCTAACTCACACTTACAGAAAACCTACAACTATTGCATAGATTTACAGTAATTATCTACCTCATATCAGATCTTAAAATCTGTAGTACTTTTCAAGAAACTTGTCTGGATCTTCAAATCTTTAGATCTTTTCAAGAAACTTGTCTGGATCTTCAAATCTTTAGAACTTTTCAAGAAACTTGTCTGGTTCTAAAAATCTTTAGAACTTTTCAAGAAACTTGTCTGGTTCTAAAAATCTTTAGAACTTTTCCAGAAACTTGTCTGGATCTTCAAATCTTTAGAACTTTTCAAGAAACTTGTCTGGTTCTAAAAATCTTTAGAACTTTTCAAGAAACTTGTCTGGTTCTAAAAATCTTTAGAACTTTTCCAGAAACTTGTCTGGATCTTAAAATACTTATATTACTTACTTACTGACTTACTCACTTACTTACTCACTTACCCACTTACTCACTTATTCATTTACTTACTTACTCACTTATTAACTTACTTACTTACTCACTTACTCACTTACCCACTTACTCACTAACCCGCTTGCCCACTTACCCACTTACTCACTTATTCACTTACTTACTTACTCACTTACTCACTTACTCACTTACTCACTTACTCACTTACCCACTTACTCACTTATTCACTTACTTACTTACTCACTTATCCACTTACTCACTTACCCATTTTCTCACTTACTCACTTACTCACTTATTCACTTACTTATTTATTCACTTACTCACTTATTCACTTACTTACTTACTTACTCACTTACTCACTTACTCACTTACTCACTTACTCACTTACTCACTTACTCACTTACCCACTTACTCACTTACCCGCTTACCCACTTATTCACTTACCCACTTATTCACTCACTTACTCACTTATTCACTTACTCACTTTCTCACTTTCTCACTTTCTCACTTACTCACTTACCCACTTACTCACTTATTCACTTACTTACTTACTCACTTACTCACTATGCCCTTTTAAGGGTTGTTCGGGAGCTTAAGCCTAAGACCAAGTCCCTTATTCACTTATTCACTTACTTACTTACTCACTTACTCACTTACTCACTTACTCACTTACTCACTTACTCACTTACTCACTTACCCACTTACTCACTTATTCACTTACTTACTTACTCACTTATCCACTTACTCACTTACCCATTTTCTCACTTACTCACTTATTCACTTACTTATTTATTCACTTACTCACTTATTCACTTACTTACTTACTTACTCACTTACTCACTTACCCACTTACTCACTTACCCGCTTACCCACTTATTCACTTACCCACTTATTCACTCACTTACTCACTTATTCACTTACTCACTTTCTCACTTACTCACTTACCCACTTACTCACTTATTCACTTACTTACTTACTCACTTACTCACTATGCCCTTTTAAGGGTTGTTCGGGAGCTTAAGCCTAAGACCAAGTCCCTTATTCACTTACTCACTTATTCTTACTTACTTACTTACTTACTCACTTACTCACTTACTCACTTACTCACTTACTCACTTACTCACTTACTCACTTACCCACTTACTTAAGGGTTGTTCGGAAGCTTAAGCCTAAGACCAAGTCCCTTAGGAGCCCTTATACTTTAGTTATACTTAAGTCCCTTATACTTCTTCAGAAACTTGCCTGGATCTTAAAATCTTGAATACTTCTCACGAACCTTGACTTGATCTCAAAATCTTGAACACTTTTCAAGAAACTTGACTTTATTTTAAAATCTTGAATACTTCTCCAGAAACTTCCCTGGATCTTAAAATCTTGGATTCTCTTCAATAACCCCAAATTCTCAGCTCTTTAGCCTGAAACCTATCAAAAAAAACATTTTTTCAAAAAACCGAAATCCAAAAATACCAAAAGCAGATATACTTCAAATCACCTAAATTTACGATACAAATCAAGAAAGAACAAACATTGACTTATAGAAACGCTTAAAAACACATTTTTACATTTTGGCGCGAATTCAAATTTTCAAATTTCTAATCTGATTTCATATTTGGATTCAGCGTATCCGAAAACCCATGCATGCAAATTTTCAGCAACATTTACCGTCAGAACGAAAAAACCCATTTTTTACCAAAAAACGACCAAAAAATTCATAAAAATTTGTACAAAAACCGAAATCCAAAAATTCCAAAAGCAGAAATACTCTAAATAACCTAAATTTACGATCTAAAACAAAAAATAACAAACATTCAGTCAAAAAACACTTAAATACACATTTTTACATTTTGGCGCGAATTCAAATTTTAAAATTTCAAATCTAATTTCAAATTCGGATTCAGCATATCCGAAAACCCCTGTATGCAAATTTTCACCAACTTTTACCGTCAGTTCCAAAAAACCCATTTTTTTACCAAAAAATGACCAAAAAATTCATAAAAAATGATACAAAAAACGAAATTCAAAAATTTAAAAAGCAGAAATACTCTAAATAACCTATATTTGCGATACAAAACAAAAAACAGCAAACCTTCACCCATAAAAACCCTTAAAAACACGTTTTTCGATTTTGGCGCGAATTCAAATTTTCAAATTTCCGATCTGACAATTTTATGCCACCTACCAGACCATTACCTACAAAATGAGCTATCACTCATCAAAAACTAACGAACGGATCGTCAGATATAACCCTCGCATTCATTCATTCAAGCAAAAAACTGCAAAATAATATAGTAAAATGAACTAACTCCCCCACCAATATTCATTCTAGGGAACCGTCCTTTGATAATAATCATACATCATGTTTTTTGTTCCAAAAACTATTAGGGTTATATTTTGAAATTAAAGAGTTCCGATAATCAGAAAACTTAAATGCTAAAAAGTGAATTAGAAATATTTAGGGGAATGAATAATAATTTTGCACTAATAAAATAGGTAACATTTTAAGTTCTATCATCAACCCATCCTGACGACTTGTCTGTTTGGTGTGCCTTTGGCTTTCTTCTCTATTATCGGATATTCGGTGTGTTCAACAGATTTCTCTGTGGAAAGAGAAGAAATATATTCTGACGAAGAAGATGAACTTTCTCAAGGAGAACAAGATTACACCGATCGAGGAGAGGACTCAGAAGCTGAACTGCCTCCGAATGACCAAATTGGTAATCATTGCATTTATGAGTCCACATATATAATGGCATTCGCTTTTTTAGATTCAGGACATCCAAAGGCGGAATGAAAACAATGTTGTCGACATACACAAATTTTGCCTCGAATTATTCAGTTTTTCCTCTGTCGAATTCGACTTTCCCCTGACAATAAATTGAAGAGGAAAATCGCAAATATGTTGTCGATTTCCTTTATTTTTCTTCTAAAATTTGCCTTGTAAAGTTTTATTTTGTGTGTAGTATTTATGTGGATTTTATTCTGGAAACAGTTAGCTAAATAGGATTGTTATTTATCAATTTTCAGACTCAAGATTCTTTATTTGAGTATTTAATAACGTTTTGTACACGTTCCAAATATTGCGTCTTAATTGTCTAGTCAAAACCTTTAGTGTCATAAATCTCTGCTTATTTGATCCAAGTACCACTTCCTTGTTTCTCACATACTTAGATGAATCATTGTCATATTTCGATCTCTTGAACATTGCTTTATTCAATGCAACTTAAATATTGCAACTTCTATAATGTATAATATGTAGTTATTTATTGCCTACTAAATAAATTGTAAAACCATTGTACTCCATTAAAATATTATGAAACAGAGAGCAAGACAAATACACAAAAAAATTTGTTACTGAAACAGTTTAGTCGTTCACTGTTGTTGATATTGATAAACTTCAACAGAATTTATTTAAGAAATTATTCCTTCACTGTTCGGTATAAAATAGAAATTTTGTTATTTTATAATAAAAGTTACATTTTACAAAGGGTAATTTCTGGAATTATTATCAGTTTTTTGTTATAAAGCTAACCTGACAATAGCGCAAAGGTTAATGGTTTAACCACATTATCAACATATCCTAATTATTAGCGGTATTAGTATTTTAATTTGACCTTTAAAATTTTAGTATGCCTAATAGATCGATCATTGCAAATTAAAATAAAAATTATTTATTCCGCTCAATAAAGAAGACGATATTATAATTTTAAACATGTGGATAGATTCTGCCAAATTTTCACTCGTTAAAAACATTTATTTCTTTCCTTCGGCCAAGTCCTCTTTTCCAATACAGTTATGAAAGGTAAATAATAGTTCGAGCTGTGTACACAAAATTGCATGACTCAGATAACGAGAAAAACAACAAGGGCAACTGACACACATCATTCCATGAGTCATTTTGATACTTACAATGGAGGATTATTTGTAATTTGACAGTTAAATTTCATTTCGAAATGAAAACTCAGTTCGGTATTGAAATTTATTTTTTGTCTAGACTGCACCTAATTGTCGAGTTCCCATACCTCTTTATTGTAGGTATATAATGCTTATCTGTGTTATATCCTTTAAAGCGTATGCCGTTTTCTAGACAGCCGCAGGCCGAGGTTTTTAACGCAAAGCGTTAACCCAAACACATACGGCTCACCCTCCACCACTAGTTCATCATTACAAAGTTGTAAACATTTATTCCGACTGACCAGCACAGAGCACTGCAGGCAAAGCAATTTGATTTTAACAAACAAATCTGTGCGTATGATTTTCTTTTCATCGCACAAACAATTCTGTCTGCTGCAGCAGTGTTATAGCTTACGAAATAATAAGTCCCCTGGCGGACTAATTAGAGGATTTACGGCAATCCGCTCCCACCTAGTTCACCTGAAATATAAATGCCGTAAACGGCTGTTTTATCGGCAGAGTCAGAGATTGCTCCCGATTTGGCGGATTTTACTATGCAAAAAACGCTTATTTGGCAATTCTGTGATAATTCTGAGTAGAACTTCCGGAAACTTAAGCTTTAATCTTCTGCCATTTTCTACAATTAGGATTCAGTTCAATTTATTTTAGGTAATCTGACTGAGTGCCATAATTTGTTATTCCAGTGAATGAATTCCTGCAACGCTTCTACAAGGTATCCGCCTATCGATGTGAACTATGTTGAAGCTGGTGTGTCGAAACCGCACTTAGGATTCGACGATAAGTCTATTCGCGCGGGCTTTATTCGCAAAGTCTTTCTCTTACTGATCCTCATGGTATGTTGATGCTCTTTTTATTAATATTCGCAAAGTTCATACCAAAATATCCTCTTGAAACTGGTCTTTTCCTCAATGTTCTACAATAGCTGACTCAGAAAAATTTTACATGGCTTTTAATTTCAGCCTTCAGGCGATTTACTTTATCAATTCGAACCTTAGATCAGATTAAATTTGAATTTCTCAGGCTACATCATACATAATTATAGTACCGCAGAACCTAAATTAGGACCAAATTATCAAGGAAAATTTGAAAATATTCTATGTAAAGGGTTACTAAAGTCATTAGTTTTTAAGGAAAATACAAACTTTTACTACCAATATTAAATTTCTATAAATCTAAGCGTTTATAAACGTATGAGAATCAAATGCCACGGTAATCACAATGGCATTTTTAGCTATTTGTTGTCGCAGCGATGACCTCAATACCGTTTATTTATCGGCCTCTTATTCCACTTATACGACAACATCCGGCTCTTCTCTATGTTAGCATGTAAGTTTTTTATATTCAGGATGATCTTTAATTGTCAGTATTAACCTAGTTGGCAAATCAGTGTATTCTCCATATTTGATTATGAATCTATAAGCTTTTCAAATATGGAGAATAGTTTGCATACAATGTTTAGATTTAGCTTAAACATTTCAAAGAATTTTCGAAATCTCGAATTTTTAAAATGCTGTTTTTGTACAATAATCGCTGTAAATAAATAGCAATGTTAAAATCATGTAACTTATAGACACGGAAGCAAAATTTAAGATTGCTTTCCTATGGTTTACTGGACTACAGATAGCTATCTCACATTTTTCTTCCTAGTCATAAAATACATGGAGAAATTTAAATTTTAGGGCATTTATATATTCTCTGCAATTAATATATCCAAAATTCGTTTTAGCGCTCTTCTTGTTATTATATACTTTCCTATGGCATGTATAAGCCAACTTCGGCGTTCATATCCACAGAATATTGCTTGTGCGTCGCTGCTGGTGATCGTGATGGGTTTCATCACAGCTACTATTTCTGCCTTCACCGAAGCCGAAGTCGTTCTTCTCGCTCTTGCGATAACACTGGTGTCATGTATGATAGTAATTTTATTCACTCTACAAACGTCATGCGATTTTACAAGGTATTTTTTGTATCAATACTTTTGTCAAATTTTGAAATGGAAAGCGCTCAATATTTTGTCTTTGGTGGGCTTTTGGTTATACACATACTTATTACTCATACCTGTTAGTTACCTGTATGTACGTATTCTGTACAGGAAAAGGATGTATACTACTATTTTTCAAATTCCCGAGCTCTTCTGTCAGAGATATCTTGCACTACACGCTTGAATATACTATCTTTTTTTTGTTTACAAAAAGACATATTTTATCTATAATCTATAAACAAAACTTACTCAGACAATACCTAAAAATAACATAGTATTTCATTTTATCATTCATAATCATGACAATTTTGCAGCTGGACTGGTCGGATAATATTCAGCGTTCTCATACTATTGATCACCGGCATTTCCTCAATACTTTCAATTTTCGTCCTAAAAATCCACTATCCTTACATTATTGCCGCCACAGTGTCTGCAATAATTTTCATGGCATGGTTCGCGATCGATATTCAGGTATGCGTTTGCAAAAATCGGCTTTTAACCTCACAAGATTTTAGTTGATAATCGGTGGTGGGCGGTGCGAAATCTCGCCAGAGGACTATATTTTCGCGGCCATTCAACTATTTGTGGATATTATGATAATATTCTGGATAGTTTTGATCATTGTGGCACTTGTGGCGTCGGATGGTAAAGGAGGTGATTGCAATTGCAGCGGTGGTGGATGCGGCAGCGGCAATTGTTCCTGTTGTGACCCTTCGCCAACGCAAAATAGCGAAACGCGAAATCCTGATCAAGGACCTGTTCTGGTAAATGCGGGCCCAATAACCGCCCAGCCTTGGTATATGTTTCGCTCTTTGTAACAGCAATGTTTATATTCTCATACGTTTCGCTTGAAAATACTGGTGACAAGTTTGCGAATAAAATAATTACGATTTTGATACAAAATTGGCCGTGTAATCAATATATTAAGACCATCTCCTGAGCTGTTACATAGCTTCTGGAGATGGGCCCGTGTTTAATGATAATGTACACCGCCAAAATTATATCAGTTCAAAATTGTGAGATGATTTGGTGTATATGTTACGGCTAATGTGCGAAATCGGCTAATCTGCAGATTAGCCGGCTAAAGTGCGAAATTCGCACATTAGCCGGTTTCGGCGGCTAATCTGCAGATTAGCCGGTAAAAGCGGCTAATGTGCGAAATTCGCACTTTAGCAGGCTAATCTGCGAAATTGGCTATCTTTTTTTCTCTAGCACGAGAGAGTGTCTGGACTATGCTGAAGTTTTAACAAAACAGCCACAAAATTACAGTAAAATATGCTTTTAGGGATTTTCGGGCACGCCCAATCTGAACTTAATTTTTGCTTCGTTCTACCACGAAAATAGGAAAATTAATAATTTTTAGTCATTTTTTATATTGTTATGGATTTTTATGAATTTTTCTTGGTTATCGTTCACGGTGTAACTATGTCACAGATTGCAAGTAAACAGCATTCTTAATATGTTAGACTCAAAAGTTGTTCCAATTTTCGGATTTTTAGACTCTTGAGCGAGCGAACAAGGCTTGACCGCTCGAACAACCCTTAAAGGGCATACTTTAGGCTTAGATCTTAGGTTTAGGCGTTAGGCAAAGGTATGAGCAAAAGTATGTATCCGGGAATGTATCCGGCGTTTTGGATTAAATTAACGCACAATAAAATAAGTGGCATTCCGGTTATTGTAGGCGGTGTCATGCTCTACCACAGACGTTTTACAGATCAAAATGTGCTTTCATATTCTTTGAGGTATGATAGCTCAAAGTGGAGACATAAACCGAAAAATTCGGAAAAATCGAAATTTTCCATTTTTCGAACGATGTCATTTCTTAAAATAGTCATATCTCTGCAATCATCAAACGAAAAAATGTTCTGTAAAGGGTAACTATTAGTAAACAAGTTGCTCTACAATATTGTACAATTGGAAATACAATGCCTAAATTTTTCGCAAATAAAAGTTCTAAAAAAAGTGAAAGAAAAATTAATTTCAAAAATTAAGTCCAGATTCAGATTGGGCGTGCCCGAAAATCCCTAAAAGCATATTTTACTGTAATTTTGTGGCTGTTTTGTTAAAACTTCAGCATAGTCCAGACACTCTCTCGTGCTAGAGAAAAAAAGATAGCCAATTTCGCAGATTAGCCGCTTTTACCGGCTAATCTGCAGATTAGCCGCCGAAACCGGCTAATGTGCGAATTTCGCACTTTAGCCGGCTAATCTGCAGATTAGCCGATTTCGCACATTAGCCGTAACATATATAAAAATTTATTTATGTGACATGATGTTGATTGCAACCATAACAGAAATCTGAGAATTTAACAAAGTGAATACTCTTCTCATAATTGCGACTTTCTTCAGCATACCTTCATACCGTTTTGCTAGCCGAGTATTTTGCCGTAAGCATCGCCACAGAGAATTCCTTGTATTTATCGTGCACGCACCGACGAAATTTGAGGATATAGTTTTGGCAATTTTCTCCCGATTATCAATTGGCCCAGTCGATGTTCTTTCTGTCATTCTCAAGAAAAACGAATTATAACTTCCTTTTATGTTATTTTAGAAGATAAAAATCTGAGCAAAGTCAGCCTGTTTAATAAAATTCAAATAACTTAAATTCGAAATAAGTTTTCTTGAAAGTTTTGTTCAAAAGGTGCCTAAATTATGCCAAATCAGAGCTGTTGCAACATTGAAAACGTTTCTGGAAAGGCCTTCAGAAATTCAACAAATTTTCATAGAACTAAACGGCAAATGTCTACATGAATGAGTAAAACTTTAAAAACGCCATTTCTTGGGAACAATTCCTGGTTATATAATAAATTCGAATTCTTTTGCTAATTAATCAATTAGTGATTCTCTTGGCCCCAAATTGTTACAAAATTGTGGTAAGTTTGAACAAAGTTTTTCTTTGCCAGAAAAATTAGCAGTTTAAAGACCAATACAGAGCCAAAGTTTATGAACAACAAAAAATAAGGATGATCGTCCAGGAGAAATATGACACATTTGCAATATATTTGTAGGCACAGTTGCGTCAGGTTGCCGTTGAAAGCGTTTATATGAAATAGCGCGTAGCAAAAGTACAAAGTGTTGCTTAATTTCTAAATTCAATATTGCATAAGTGGCAGATCATCGAGCTTATTCTTTAAGCATGACCACGACAGTTCTAATACTGAGAAATTTTCCGCTATCTATTTTTACAACAGTTGCATATAATGTCGATTTTCTATCACAATTATATTTCTATTATATTTCAATAATTACAGTAGAAGCATGAAAGACATTTAAAATTATATTACTCTCGTTTTACGCTCCGGCAAAGTTTTGGAGTTGAGTTCTTGTTCGAAGGACAGCGCTATACAGAGTCAAGATTGTTTGTTGAGTCGGGAGTCAGCCGATCCATTTGACTAGTTATGTCTAAACGGAACCTTGAATTATGGCAAATTTTACAGTAAATGAGTCATTAGTTAAACATTTCACAGAAAAGCAAAAGCGTAGCTAATTTTTGTTTTAAAGTTTTAGGCTAAATTATTGCTGGCGTCCCAGCCATAGTTGACAAGTCAACAATTGGACAAACCTATAACGACGTACAAAACTCAGATTTTTAGAAAAACGCCTTTTGTTGCAATCCAACTTCATTCCCGCAACTAAAATAGGTCTTTACTATGTCTAACTTTGCAGGATTTCAAAATATATGGAAATATTTTTTGCTAACTTAAAAACCGATATTCTTATTCGATTAATTTTTGTACTTGCATCCTTGAACTTTTTTTTGTTTTCAGACATGATATCAGTATAAATATGATCCAACCTGATTCCTCCACTTGATAGATTTTAGGCAAATTTGCTATCACATTAGTGTTTGATTTTGTAACAGCGTTCGTTGAAGCAATTGGCGATTCCTAAATGTAAATCAAAGCTATGCAACTGCGGTTAATATGAAACAATTTACCTGAAGTTGCGTCTCTTTTTCTTTTGCTAACTTCGGTTCGGTATCCACGGCGTGGATATGTCCACCTTGTAGTTTCAGTCGCTTATGCATAACATGGTGTTCGGATTCAAAATTCCGTTGCTTTCGAGAATTCTCCAAATAAGCTTTGATAGTCTCCACCTCCGCATTCAACATAGCCAATGCTGTATCTTTTGCCTTGGACATGTACTCTGTATCTTTGAGCGATACCTAAATTAATAGCTTAATTGCTCAAATTAGCTATAAAATAATATGCAAAGCGATATAAGAATTTGCACAAATAAAGATCAGCGTTGAAAGATAATAAAAACATAATTTTCAGCACATATGGGGATATTTGAAAATATTTTAATGAGAAACGTTCTGTTTGACAATTTCTCACTAGCATTGTTATCTTAAATCTTTTATGTTTCATTAGTTCGGAAATTTTAGTGTTCCCATAAAAATCGGCTTTTAAACTTTTGGCCCTATAAATCTCCAGTTTATAATAAATTATTTTTAAACGCCACTTTTGATCATACTTCAAAGCATGAACCAACCCTAAGTTGCTCGACTTTCCTCTGCGAAATTTGCAGCTTCGCCGTGAGATCATTATTTATTCTCAGCAAATCTTTGTTCCATTCTCTGCAGGCTAACAATTCCGACATGCACTTGTTCAGCTGTATTTCCACCTTCGAAGATGAGGACTTGTTTGAGGGTTCCATACAAGGATTTGTTCCGGCTTGTAATTCTCGAATTCGTTTCTTTAATTCTTCGACTTCTTCCTTGAGCAATGTGACTACATCCATTTTTCTGGCTGAGTGATATGAGAGGGGCTCGACCAGTGTAGCACTTTCAACGTTCGTGATTTGAGTCTGAAATCAGAAATTTATACACGGAAAATGTTGTCAATAGTATGAAAACTTTGGCCATTATTGAATCCCTTTGCATATTTTTGTA
Organism: Ditylenchus destructor; assembly: GCA_022814885.1. Lineage (NCBI taxonomy): Eukaryota > Metazoa > Nematoda > Chromadorea > Rhabditida > Anguinidae > Ditylenchus > Ditylenchus destructor. The sequence goes on from JAKKPZ010000248.1 coordinate 66,872, forward strand.
CATAAATATGAAAAGTTTTGGAAGAAAGTTCACTGAGATGATCACTTTTGCATAGTGTTTCCCAAGTGAACAAAAATGCGATTTAGTGAGACATTCCAAATTATGCATATATTAGACGCTATCAAATCTATGGAGCAAGGTACATGATCACAAAATCAAAAATTGTAGTCTTCCGTTTCTAAATGCATAAATCAACTATCAACAAACCGTAAGCAGACCGGCTTTTTCTTCCGCCATTTCTAGCCTTAACTGGAGATCCCGATTATCGTCCGCCAGATCGACTCTCTCTTTGCGATATGCTTCCAGCTCCGACTCACAGTTTTTCAATTTTGTTTGAAAATCCGAATTGCTTTTCTCCAAGAGACTGTTTCCTCTCTATAATAAATTCATATTACATTTTAGTTGCTTAGTTTTTTGAGAAATGAACGCAAAACAAGTTATCATCCCAGTGTCTAAGCATCGGTACTTATGTTTTTCCTCCATTATAACCTATAACAACTTTTTGTCTATACTAAAATTTGAGAATTGCTATATGTATTAGATTAATAACATGGCATTTGCTCTGGAATAAGGTCCTTATTCCAACACTTTTTTTCAATTAATCGGTATTTGCACTATAATACGCTATACTATATATAAAAATGAGAAACCTTAAGCTTCTTTGCCTTATTCTCTACATTTTTAAGATTTGCTTTGAGCTCTCTCTTGCTGTCTTCTATTTTGTTTAACTCCTTGTGATATTCGGAGAGAGATTTGCGATTCGACCTGAGCTCGCTTTTACTCTCTCCAAGTTCCGTGCTGAGTTTGTCGATAACTTCCTGAAAATTACAAGTTAATGGAATCATGTGCGATGGTAATTTTGCTATGCTTCCTACGCAATTCTTTACGCTTAAATTATTGATACTTAAATACACATAATTTTGCCCAGCTTCACTTTGAGAAAATAAAGTACGGTTGCAATGCGTTCTAACGTGAATCCTAATTGTAAGCTCAGTCTATCCTACAAAATTACTCATTTGATGTTTCATAACAATACTATAAAAATAAATAACCTTGAATAGTTTTGTTTCCTCTTCCGCCATTTTCAATTTGTGTTTGAGAGAAAGATCACTACTTGAGCAGACTGTCGTTCGTTTTGAACTCCGATCACGATCCTAAAATCAACCTATTTAAATTGAACGCGAATTAAATTTTTATAGACATATGGCCATGGGCAGAATATATATTGAAACAAAGTAAAAAAGCAAGGAAGCGACTTTTTTGGGACTTACAAAAGTTAACATAGTTTGGAAACTATGAGTACCTACCTTATAATGCTTTATTTTCTTCTCCAATGCTTCCAAATCTGTTTTGAGAGAAATATTGGAATTTGAGCGTCCTTCCGTTTGTTTCGATCCCAGGTCGCGATCCTAAAATCTGTGTATTCTAATAGCAAGCAAAATATTTCAATGCAAAATTAATTTTATCGATGACATTTTAGGTAGAAGCAACTATGTGAAGCGCAAAATGACGAAACCAAGGCTACATTAGTTAATACCGATAATAAGCGCTAGATATGCTTGTCAGTTGCGAAATATCGGCTATAAACACTGATAGAAATCATAATACGAAAACTATGCATAGAAAAAATTGTAGGGATTTAAATCCCCCTTGATTTTCCATTACATTATCCTAAGGAATTATACATACCTTGACATGTTTTATTTCCTCTTCCGCGATTTTCAATTTGTTTTTAGGAGAAAGATCGGCATTTGAACAAATTGTTGTTCGTTTAGAGTCCTGGCCACGGTCCTGAAATTGACATATTTGATTTAAATACCAACAAGTTTGATTTTAAAATTTTAGAGAGAGTAACCAGACTCCAAGACCAGAAGGTGTACTAAAACGAAACAACGCAAAGAAGAAAACTCAAAACATCAAAATTAATAAAACTAAATATTCCAAAATGCTGCGACTGTTTTTGGTCTATCGTCCATCACGGAAGAACAATATCAACACAAACCTTATATTGCTTTGCTTTTTCCTCCACAGCTGTTTTGAGAGATACATTCGAATTTGAGCGTTTTGCCGTTTGTTTCGGTGGAGATATAGGGATTAGGTCGGCTCTGAGACTGAGCTCAGGTATGATGTTCCCATCCTTCTTCGGTTTTCTTTGTTCGTATGGCAGCACCGGATGCAAAGGATGTAATTGATTGTTTGGGTATTCTCCGTCCTCTCGATTTTTTGGAATCGAATAAGCTACGGTGTTTTTCAGGTCCATATCACGATCCTAAAAATTATGTGTAATAGCACAATTTAAACTCAATTGCACAATTTAAACATAGTAAACTCAAAGAAGCTAAAATTATACTAACAGTCATGGCTAAAAGCCAGTCACTAAAAACCATGGCGTAAATTTTGGATACAATATTTTGGCTGATATATAATTGCTTATCTATGTATCTTATCAAACGTAATATATCAGTCAGCTATGGTAAAAAACGATAGACACTGAGGTAATGGAATAAAGTTTTATATATGTTCACAATGACATACTGCTAAAGACAAATGAACAATAACCCTTTTAATTTTTCTCTTCTGCTCTTTTTTCCTTTGTTTTCTTAACAGCCTGATTATATATCTGCTTGAGAAAATAAAAGGAAAACAATTTGAGAGTACCGACTCTCACGATGCCACTTACAATTTTAAGCCGGTTAATAAATCATTACCTTGCGCGATTCCCCATCTTCTTCCTTTATGCTTTGTTTGCACGGCATTGAACATAGATACCGTACAGAATCACCGTCAGAGTCCGAGCATTCACCGTCTTCTAGAGTGTTTTTGTCCTCCATAACAGAGCGCTAGGTTCTAAAAATACAGGATTTAGCAAAGATAAATTATTAACACAAATATCGTCACACAAAAGTCCATCGAAATTGAAAACGGTCAACAGTCGACCGTTTTCAAACGTCGAATAAGGAATCTTGTCAACAACATTTTTACATATTTTCATTATCGGATTGGTGGAGAGAATTTCATACACATCAGAGTTGACACTGTAGTTTAGTTTATAGAAATCTAGTTGCACCTAGAGATCACTGCACATAGAGATCTAGTTGCACCATCACGAAATTATGCCAGGCGTTTTGATAGTCACCAACTGTTAGCCAAGACTAGCTTTAAAATTATTTTGTGAATATGATTAATATATTCGATAAGTATAGTCACAATTGATCGGAACAGAGAAAGTACTTCAATTTTCACAGAGAAATCGAGCGCGTTTATGGATTGTTCATCACAGTGCAGAAGTAATGAAAATGGTACAGATATGGAAGAAGGAAATAGTGCAGAAAAAGAGACCAACCATTGGGAACACAATGCTCTCTATCTCTGTGCTTTTGCATATAAATGTGCAGCTGGGCAAGACACGACTTTCAACAACAAAGTCATTAATGCTGCCCCGAGCTAATCGCTCGCTAAAATCGCTTGTCGTTGTTCAATCAACGCCACAAACGGCTCAGTTTTATCAAAGCAAATACAAGGTAGTTATTGTTATATCTGTGCTCTGCCACTTAAACTCCCTAGACAACGAAAAAGTGGCTCGATTTATTATCTGAGCAATTATAAATGTATTCTTTCTCTGTTTGCAAATAGTAACAAAGAAACTGACACATCTCTTCTGACTGTGGTAAATTTTAGGCAAATTTTAGTTTGACTAACAAAGTTAACAAAATTGTGAATCGCATAATGTTTTGAAAAAGTGAGGAATATCTAATGCTAAAGTCACAATATCAATTGACTTTCAACGAAAATTTTTTATCAGATTTTATCCAACGTATTGAAAAGCAATAAGGGATAAAAAACTAATCAAAAGTTGGGTTCACCAACAAGTTGAATTCACTAACAAAGTGAAAGCAGGTCCAAACATTGAAAAATAAAAACTTCCCAAAATATTTTACCAGTTCATCGATCATCCTGGAAAACGCGTGCGTCCTCTTTGCCTAAACTCGTTTGCCTATATACCAAAAAAATTATAGCTATGATAGGCAAAATAGCTCCACATTTTCAAACGGAGCTTAAAAAAAGTTTCATCACTCATTCATCATTCGCTATTGTGACTGCACTGATCGCTGTAAATAATCATATCGCTCGTTATTATGACCGCCATTTAATGCCACGGCTAGAGGCCAGGGAAGTTGATGACCAAAATGATGATTTATGAAACGCCTGAAATTATGCAATTGCAAAATTTTAAACCGTTTCGGTGGATCGGCACTAATCTGTAATACTTCATAAGTGGGAAGCATATATAATCTCATTCAAATTTGTATTCTCAAGCTCTAACCGAGAATTTTGAACCGGTTTTGGGAGACACTATATTTGAAGACCGACTCTTGCGGGCTTAAAGATAGATGTTAAGGTTTAGTCTAATAGTATGTCTTATATGGCATTGTTTGCTTGAAGCGAAATTACGATGGGATTCAATTTCGAAACAGAGGCGAAGACCTTAAGTATACCCTCCCTTAATGAGGTACAATTTTTTGCACCTTGCATAAATTTTCTTGAGCAAGAGTTGGCGCATTACTGTTGGGGTATCACTTATGTTGCTCGAAAATTTCTGGATTTATCTTCACAGACTTCCCGTTTTCTGTGAATGGGTAGTCGTAAAATTGCATGTTCCTAATAACCATCGAGAACCCTTAAAATTCTAGTTGCTGAAAAATTAATTGTTTTAAATTGTCATCAGTTTTTTGGCGTGGTCCCGATTTTGCCCCCTAATTTCTGGGTCCACCTCTTATTTCGGGGGGGGGGGGGCTTTAATTTCTTAACAGACTGTAGAATAATATACGGGAAGAAAGCAGGATTGCCAAAATTTTAGAGGTCAAGGACAACAATTAATCAATATTGTATGAGATTACTATGGAAAATATCTTTCGAATATCGTATCGGCTTGTCGTATGCTTTTAACCTGTTTGGGGCAACAGCTCAAAGCATCATCTCCCGAATAATCAATGTTTTAATATACATCCAACTTTTATGATTTTTGAAATTGATACATTTTTCATCATAATTAGTTTGAATCTGTCCAACATTCAGTCAACATTTTATTACTGCCATAAAATATTCTAAACTCGTATAAAATGAGGATAAAAGAAAAATGTAACACATCCAATGATACAGCAAGACGTGATAACTGAGTTTTCTATTTTACTGTGAAGCTGCAGCTGATCCTTCAGATCGGAACTTGCTCGAAGATCAGTGCTGGGTTTGGAAACAAGGACATGCCAAAACGTTCATTAGCTTCTTCCCCGGTAACGTATTCCAGCTTGAGCATTTTCTTTGTGCGCTCGTTTCTCGTTTCGAATGCTAATTGACCTGGATCCTCCACTGGAAGAATAACATGGATGGCAATTCGAAAGCAAAAGGAAACTGGTGATTCCAAAAATCTCTAAAACGGTTTTTTTAATCAGTATCGATATGCTTGTTTACTTTGCATAGAGAAAATTTTTGCGCGAAAAGTATATATCTTAAAAAGACCATTTTCTAAATTTTATCAAAATTCAGAACATTATTTTTCATCAAATTTCAGCACAATCAAAATTTAAACACTCCGCGTTTAGGAAGTTTAATTTTGCCTTTATTAATGTCGAAGAAGAACTTTTAAATAAGCTTTAAATTTGGTATAATTTAACTTTACCCGAGTTTTTCAAGATATATAGTAAAGTCAAAATTTCTCAACATGGAAAGATGTTATTATCGTAGTAACTACCGTACTACCTGTAATTAACCCTAGCGATAATTTTTCGGGGCCCGAAAAATTTGAAAAAATTTCGTAATAAACAACTTAAACAACTCACATTACGAGTTTCCTCAATAGCTTCCAGCACGTCTGTGTCTCGAAGGGCAAGCAAGTCAATAATAGTGTTACTTTCCGGATAGACGGCCTTGTTCATAATTATGTCCACAAGGTCATCATTCTTGATCAATCTATTGTAGTAAACCGCCTCGAGGTTGTATACGCTCGAATATTGGTAGAATTTAACATCCACATGTTCGCTGTCGATAAGCAATTCTCGGCATTTGAGGATGGAATGGCTGCGAAATATTTTCTGAATTGATTCCTGAGCTTCGTTGGAAATCCACAAACACATCGATTGTCCGGCCCAAATATGGGAAATTGACTCCAAAGTTGCAATGTCTGCGCAAGTATAAGGAATTTTCGTGATGTTGATGCCAAAGTTTCGAATTCGAACGGATCCGAGGAGATATGGGCGCATTTTGTCGACCGAGTAGTAATGGTTGCACGGATTATTTAGGTCTTGGCTGTCCGGTTGCCAACCTCGAATATCCGGAACGAAGCATCCATTGTTCCCGGAAAGAGAAATGAGTAATTCCTTGTTGTCTGGTTTCAACACTAAACCAATGCTAATCACTCGATAGGGCCCTTCTGCGAATTCCTTGTCGACGATATAATTTACTATCCGATCGGGTCCCTCTAAGTTGATGAGTGTCCCCGTTCCCCCCCCAATAGAATAACCCACTTTTTGGGGGTCCCGGACCCCAAACTCGCGAGTACCCCCCCAAAACCCATGATTTTAGGGGGGGTTATCAATGTCAGAATTGGGGTGGTCCCGCCACGAAAGTTGAGAAAATGTCACTTTTTCAGTTTTTAGGGGGTTTTTACAAAGGAAACTTTTTACGCCCCACTCGGATTTGGGCGTGTGATACGTCAATCGCTTCGTCTCGAGAAGAGAAGACGTTTGGTACCATTTTCAGCCCCCAGACGGCCCCCTGTGACCCCTTTTACCCCCCAGGGGGCCACACAAGGAAACTTTTCACGCCCCACTCGGATTTGGGCGTGTGATACGTCAATCGCTTCGTCTCGATGAGAGAAGACGTTTGGTACCATTTTCAGCCCCCAGACGGCCCCCTGTGACCCCCTGTGACCCCTTTTACCCCCCAGGGGGCCACATAAGGAAACTTTTCACGCCCCACTCGGATTTGGGCGTGTGATACGTCAATCGCTTCGTCTCGATGAGACAAGACGTTTGGCACCATTTTCAGCCCCCACTCGACCCCCTGTGGCCCCCTGTGACCCCTTTTACCCCCCAGGGGGCCACCAAAGGAAACTTTTTACGCCCCACTCGGATTGGGGCGTGTGATACGTCAATCGCTTCGTCTCGACAAGACAAGACGTTTGGCACCATTTTCAGCCCCCACTCGACCCCCTGTGACCCCTTTAACCCCCCAGGGCCACCAAAGGAAACTTTTTACGCCCCACTCGGATTTGGGCGTGTGATACGTCAATCGCTTCGTCTCGACAAGAGAAGACGTTTGGCACCATTTTCAGCCCCCACTCGACCCCCTGTGACCCCCTGTGACCCCTTTTACCCCCCAGGGGGCCACAAAAGGAAACTTTTCACGCCCCACTCGGATTTGGGCGTGTGATACGTCAATCGCTTCGTCTCGACAAGAGAAGACGTTTGGCACCATTTTCAGCCCCCACTCGACCCCCTGTGACCCGTTCTAGAAGTTTGTACATAAAAATGTACATTTATTTTTATCTACGAAATGCACCCACACCACATGGATTTTGCATGACTTGAGTTCGTGCAAAAAATGAACAACGTGAAAGATAGAAAAACGGTATTGCTTCCACGAATAACGGTGGTGGATGACAAAAACAGATTTGGATGTCATCTGTATAGACAGCAATTCCGAGTAAAGTTAGCATTTGCTATGACGATAAACAAGGCCCAAGGCCAAACGTTAGACAAGGTCGGTCTTGATTTGACCAGACCAGTGTTTAGTCACGGCCAGCTATACGTTGGAGTGTCACGTGTACGGTCTTGGCAACATATAAAAATCAAGCTGTCTGCAAAACAAATTGAAAAGGGCGACTACAAAGTACCAAATATTGTGTACAAGGAAGTTCTATAAATAGAACATGCGTGTGGTTGAGGAAAAAAGTAGAAATTAAAGTTAAAAAGAAAAAAAATGGGGGGGGGTCTGCGGATGCTTTTAGCCGCACTGATGAGCTGTAGACAGCGAAACCCTCGAAAGTAGTATGATGAAATATATACCTGTTTTTTTGAATCAACTTATCGATATAAGCATACTGATATGCAGGAGGCAACCAAGCGGCGGAGCCGCGGGTGCATCCTATGGAATTTGTGCTCTAAATTGAGCAACATAGTCGCACTTGCATAACAAGAATTTAAACATTGCTCTAGTAATATTTTCTATACCCCAAACCTGAGAATAAACCGCACTAGCTGTACGCCAGCCGATGTGTTTGCACAAATGTGCGTCATTTACGAAGAGAAAAGAGACTTGTTGACGTTAAAAAATGATGCGCTCTTGTTCACCTAAACATATCTCTGTTCATCTAGCTCTCTATTTGACACACTCTCTCTTTCTTCTTTTCGTAACTGAGCAAATTTGTGTAAGAATATTTCGCTGGCGTACAATTAGTGCGGTTTTATTCTCAGATATGGAGAGCGATCAGGCATGAAATATCTGCATTGGGACGGATTAGTTAGTATTTTTAGGAATGAGTATTTGGTGTTAAGTTAAATCTCGCTTATCACTGAATAATAATTAGAGATTCTGTTACTGATTGGTGCAATAGCGATATTCCCTTACTATTTTATATTTAACAAGGTATTTATATCCTTTGGAAATCTATGAAATGTAACAAACCTGCATAAGCTCCAATTCATCCCGATTGAAAAATTGCAGAATATCCAGAAATTTAAGCATTCTAATGACCACTATAATTCTAAACGGAATGCAATTAATAGTATATAACATTTTTAAGTATTTCTATTAAAGATATCCGCATAAAACAAAATTTAAATTATTTGTTGTCTTCTTTCGTTTAAATCCAGGCAAGCTTTGGCATAGCAACACACCATACCCATATTATGCCTTTTTGTAATAATCATCGCTGGAAATAATCACAAATCCCTGCTTTTCGAATGGAAAAGATGTATAGCTGTCGCAATCTAGACAAAAATAAACACGAGAACGGTGAAAAGCTGCTGGATTGGCAGAGATGCGAATATTTAAAAAAATAGACAAATTGTACTAGTGCCATAATAAGGATATCTAGGGTGTCTTTGATTCTTAATTCTTCTTTTTAATTCTTAAATTCAGCAAAATTTATATCCAAGTTATAAAACAGTGCCAAGGGAAGATCTCGCAGTGAAAGTCTCTTACAAGCGTCATTTGTAGTTTCACTCCAAGAGTGTTTAATACTGCTGGAAGTCGTTCTTGGCGTAGTCTATCTATCACGTCTGAATCTTCCCTTAGTAAGATTTTACATAAGTCTCTTGGGCACAATAATATTGAGGCTACTTCTCGCCTCGGTATTAACTTTTTTCACAAATCTATTAACAATTTTCATAAATAACGCTACACATAAAAACAATATGGGTATGATTATGGGCTGGATGTGGCATGTTAGATTTTTCTTATCTGGAAGGGTCTAAAGGTCCATGTAATTGAAAAAAACTGATTTTTGTAACAGATCTTGAATAATACTCTAAATTTCGAAATTACTAGTAGAAATTAACTAAACACCATATTTAAATGGTTTTTACTGTAATTTTAAGTAGAAGACAAATTAAGTCGGCGTATTTTACTAATAACACTGCTGTTTAAACCGTTAGCAGTGACGGTGGCTGAGTGTTCCGTAAGCATTTGAAATGATATTAATATGCGCATTTACAACTAAACACAATGCTCTACCAGTCGCCAGTGTTAGCGATTTTAAATAGATAAATGCTCCTAGTCATTTATATAGGAAAATAAATGATTCATCTTTTCTAATGAATTAAAAAATATTCCATTACCGAATCGTACGACGACTTTACTTGGTCATGTTAAGAGATCCTATCTGGCTTTACGAAAAAGACAGAGAAAAATTCATGAATGAAACATAGTTGTGCGAAGTGATGAAACAAACAAAAAAGTGCTACGCTGGAGAAGGCAATGTCCTCTTCAAAAGCTCGGTTTTGGTGGAAAGCACCCACTTAGCTCGATTAGCGTTCAGGTATTTCTTAACTCAAATATCCGAATCTCGCCTGTACCTTCACGGATTTTGTTCATATTCGACCATTTACGCCAAATCTATTCGGATCCACGGTACATTTACTTTGTGAAAAGCATAAAATACCAATCCCGTTGTCTTTCTCGAAGCTATCTTGGAGACATGCTATTGCTCAACTGAGTTACAGTCGACTCTCGATTTACCGCACACACGATTTACCGCACTTTCGATTAACCGCACATAATTGGCTGGAACGGATTTTTTCCATACAAAATTCCCTCGATTATCCGCATTTTGTGCGGATAAATTCGATTATCCGCACAGGTTTTTGCGGAACCAAAGTGAAATTTCCAAGTAAAAATTTTCGTTTATCCGCACAAAGAAAAATGGTTCTATTTTTGGCGCAAATTTGAATTTTTGTACAAAATTTTCCCGATTTTTATCAAATTTTTCAAAAATTTTTTAAAATTTTTCCATATTAGGTAAAAATTTTGCAAAAATCGGTCAAAAATTTTGTAAAAAAATCAAAATTTTTTGAGCGGGAATTCAAATTTTTTTTTTTATTTTCAAAAAATGACAAA
>JAKKPZ010000249.1:0-77389 GCA_022814885.1 Ditylenchus destructor
TTGCACTCCATTGTGGAACAAAGCATACCGCCCTCCACGGATGATCAGTTTATCAAAAATGCGGTGTGGTTTTGTGTGAAAATACCGTTCGATAATATTCTTCAGAGAGCGACAAACGATCGAGAAGCGCTCCAATTGATCTCGATTCAAATAACATAGCACATCAAAAATGAACGGCGCCACAGACATGAGTGCGGAATGAATAGAGCAGAATATTTCAGATTACTAAAAATATGTAAATGTTAGTTAACTTTCAAAAAAAGTGATAAATCAAAGCTCAGATTTAAGAAGGTTTTCCTAGGATGGGGCTTATTAATAAGTTTAGGAGAGCCTTATACGTGGGGTTAGGTGGCAATGACAATAAGCATAATACTTACGGTGCCAAGCTGTATTCACAACAAGTAGAATACTTGTTGTGAAAAAGTTATTTCTATATGATAAGACTAACTTTTACAACATTTTTACAAGGAAAATGCGACTTCCGAGCCCGTTTTCGGGCGTTTTTGTCTATGAAAGTGGAATAAACTTTCACGACTTTTAATGCAAAAGATTGCTTCTCACACTTATTATTTTTGACAGATTAATCATTGATCTTTAACATCAAAAGTGCTTGTCAAAGATTAAAGCACGACAAATTATTTTTGACAAATTGTTGTTTGTCAAAGTTTGTTTATTTGTCAAAGATTATTTTTTGAAGGATTAATCTTTGTAAATTTTATTTGAAGTGCTTGTCAAAGATTACAATATGAAACGCCTTTGGATGGGAAAATTTGTAAAATAATGACTTGCCTAAATTGGCTCTTGTTTCGTGATCGCGTTTTCCTAGTAACATTTTATCTTGACTATGCAGTGTAGCTCAACTTTTCAACAAAACGCGTTATGTAAAATTTATTTAGAATTAGTACACAAATAACTATGGTATTCACCTACAAATCTTAATTTTTACTCTAGCAATATTTTGACATAAAAATGACTGAGTACAACATTGAAATGCAAAATAAAAAATGTCCAAAATGTCAAGTGCGTATATTTTCCAAACGCTCAGGAAAGGAGATAGCGGTTCCGGTGTTATATACAGCATGAATTTATATAAGAATGGATTATTAATAAAATTAGTAGCTGCAGGTTAATAACGAAATCGAGTTTGTTGAGTCAAACGCATCGGTAGAAAATATGAGTTAACAATTCATTATTCAGCATGCCGCTGGCGTTGGCATTGGTAGATAAAGTTAACTGCAGCGATAGGAATTTAAGCATGTTTCATGTCTTCAAACACGAGAGATCAATGTTCGAGATATTAAAAAATTTAATCTACTATCAATTGATATTCGTTCGATTAACAGTATACAATCAAGCAAGACCGATTTAAATAAATGTTGTTCTGTTTGAATGAATAAAACTATGGCTATTTGCTACAATATTAAAGTTTGTTATCTCCAATTGTCTTGTCCCATCAAATGAGTTGTTTTTCCCACCCAATGATATTTCATTCTCTAATCGTCGACAGGCGCTTTTGATGTAAAGTTCTATTATAATATTTCCAAGCATATTTCAAATTTGATTAACTGTCTTCCTTTCTTAGCGATGACTTTTCTAAAATTTCGTGTGTTTCCTACGCAATGATATCTAAAATCGAAATAAACGCAAAAACGTCAAAGTTACAAAACAAAAATCACTGCGGAAATTCCCACACTAGACCTTCTACGTATTTTCTTGAAACTTTTCTTTATGACTTCTCGTTTACCGTTGTGCCAAACGGTACAAGATTGTATTTACATGTTTCACATCTTTTGCTGAATTTCGTGAAACGAACAAGACGTCAAGCGAAATATTGGAACTGAAGAACGGAATACCAAGCGAATGTGAACGTCGTTTTTTAGAATCGCAAATATTACACAGTAGAACGATCGAGAATCTGATTTTAATCTGGCAATGTTCCAGACTATTTTTCTTTATATTGTTTTATTGTTACTGCGCTTATTTGAGCGGCGACAGAATAAAGCCCCTTCCCTATAGCGCAGAAGTCTCTGCGTGGTCTTCTAATTTTTTAAACCCGACAGAACAAATCTAACTTGGGTAAGTTGCTTATTAGGCTCGACTTATATGCATGGTGGGGAAATTCGATAAATACAAAGGAAGGCTTCATCGAAGCTTCATCGAAGTTTTCTAGTAAGCGCGAATCGCCGGCCACTGTTTCCTGCTGTTTCCCAGCTGCGCGCATTCGTTGTTGTCTTTCCAACGAGGGAAACGATTGCGCGCAGCTGGGAAACAGCAGGAAATCTGGGGGCGAGTGGCGCTGATGCTGGCGCAGGTAAGTACCCAGATGCACCCTAATGTATCTAGATATACCACAAAGTTACCACTAGTGTACCACTAAGTTATCTAGATGTACCGCTAAGTTACCACTAATTTACCTAGGGTTGGGGAACTGCTGGGAATACTAAAACCACCTCGTTGAACGGTGGTCATACTGATTCAGACTTTCTCGGCGCCGCTGACCAGCGGCGCCCACCTGCTCGTTCGAAACAATAAAAACATTGAAAAATGCTATTTTTGTCAATCCAATCCAGGATTATCAAAAAAAATTTAACAAAAAAATTTGGTAAAATTGCGCTCGGAGGATATTGGATATCATGGAAATTCGCTAGCAGTTGCAAGTAATTTCTCGAAATATCCAACATTTTGAAAGTACAATGTTTGCTGTCGATGTTTTGATATTGCACGAAATTGACGACCAGACCTAACTGCTTCCTACCGGACATGTTTTTGCAAACAGTTTGCAAAATGACGATTGGTCTAGCATGTAGATTGTTGGTAAGCAAGTTAGGTATGTCTCCTTAGAAGAGAGCGGGCAAAAATTGTTTTCAAGAGCGATTGCAATTGGTCAAAGTTTAGACGGACATGAAGCAATTTTCATGTCTCTTTTAAAAGTTGTCCCGATGGATGCTGGCATGATCAAACGGAAATGCAAACAAACGTCCTCACATCACCGTCGATGTCTCCGAAATTTAGCAGAGCTTTGCAAAACATGTCTAGGAGCGCTGCCTGCTGACGAAATGTCTGATCTCGAACGAAAACGACAAGCATCAAATTTTGGGAAGTTAGACCTTGCTTCCACTTGCGCAGTTCGAACAGACAGTTGACGTAAATGCACTTTGATCTCAAGCTAACTGTCCATTTTACTTCGCTATCTCTTCCATGTTCAAATGAACTTGCGAGGAAAACAAATTTTGATTTCTGTTGTGCGGGTAACCAGACGGATAGTGTTAGTGTAAAATTGAAACTATATATACCATGCTCTAATTCGGTTTTTACTCACACTTTACTTTACTTTCTTATTTTCATTCGCTCAACAAGTTTTTCTCTTACTTCCAGTCATGGTGGGGAAATTCGGCAAAATCAAAGGAAGGCTTAGCCGAGGTTTGCCGAGGACCATTTCGAGAAAAATTGAAGTTAAAATTTGCAACTAGTTTTACTATGAAAATAGTCTTCTCAATATTTCTCGAAATTTTCCCAACTAAATGCAAAATCTGATCATGCCACTATATAGCAACTTTTTAAGCTCTATCCATTGGTACAATCAGATTTTTTCGCTTTTCGTTAAAATCCTGGTATTTGTAAAATATTGTTTAAACAGAGGTTGGTCCCAAGCGGAATGGTCCTCGGCAAACCTCGGCTGAGCCTTCCTTTGATTTTGCCGAATTCCCCCACCATGCTTCCAATATAGTACATTTTACTGCCCACAATAATTATAACGCCAGCTTGTGTCATTAAAGTGCCTGGAATGTCTAATTTTCGTGATTAATTAGTGGGTCCTACTTATGTTAATGTTTAATTCAGTGCTAGTTTTCCATCAGCGTACGATAATTTTACGGCTGTTGCACGTTTTACGCTCAGAAATGCCAATATTTAGAAACTGTCATTTTAAATTCACTTTACAATCAATGTAGGAGAATTTTTCATAAAAATTTGCAAACCTATCAACCCGTATAATGCCTCAAAATTTAACAAAAACTTTTTTCTCTCCAAAAGTATGGCTAATGATAACCATGATAGGATTATTGGATCGTCCGTTTAGACCTTGATGGAATAAAACTTTACTTAAAAGTTCTGTTTGAACCTTGCTATTCCGCGAGAAGTGAACTGATAACAAATTTCTTTCCTTCCTTCAATAATTCAAGCGTGGGCAGTGAATTTGTGCCTGCCCGTACCCAGTTGCCTTGTGTTGTAGTCAAGTAATAAGAGAGCTTTTATTTGCGCAAACCTCAAACTTGGGTAATTAAACCAGAAATAACATACATGCATACAAATTGATCCCTGACTGTATCCATTCTACCGGGTGGGTCATTTTGCTTGTCCCGTTTAAAAGAGGTTTCTGCTTTTGCAGTGAACCGGTTTAGTTTTAGTTAATCCCTAAAGTTGGTTGGGAGTTGAGCCAGCTTAAACCCAAAGGTTGAATTCCAACCTTTGCTAGAAATTCCGGGGTAAGCTTAAATACAATATAAAACATCAATGGGCCGATTACAATAAATGTACAAGCAATGGGGGAAAAGAAGATGGCTCGTTCAGGAGTCGCCTGCTTCCGCTCTGCGTGAGATCGAATGAATTGAAACTTCTTCTCGGCACATTAGGTGATCGAGTGATGGCTTTCGGCTCCGCCCATATCTTTCGGTGCGTCGTTAGCTGAAAATACAAAAGTTTAATCGTTTTGATCTTAGCAATTTCCCCGCCCCTGTTGAACTTTAATCCCAACAGCAAGTCTGGGATCGGAATGTGATCACCGGATTTGGCCACGGGGACTGTCTTAAGGAAACGGTTAAGAGGGACCGTCACCGTAAAAGCTTTTGAATATGCTAAAGCATGTGATTCTTACACTTCAGATCCGGAGTTATAGAAATTCACACATTATTGAGTGTAACTGAGTCAAAAAAGTTACAAATGGAATACAAATCCCATCTCGGTGCCACTTCATTCTTGCTTCCATTTATACTCGCAATTCTTTGCACTTCACTAATCAGCGATGTGATTGCTCCAAAGGTGACAACTACCCAAGGAGCAACAAAAACCGGTCAGAAGAAAATAAAAATCGACGATAATATTTCTTGGGAAGATTACAAAAAGATCTATGGTAACTTTTAGCTCAAATTCTAGCTTTTCCAAATAACAATTTCAGGAAAGAAATACAGCCCAGGCGATGACAAAGAACATAAAGGGGCGTTTGAAAAAATCAAAGCAATTGTAAAAGCTCACAATGCGAACCCCCACAAAAAATTTACAATGGCACTTAACGCTAAGGCTGATCGAGTTAGTTTTGTGCTAATTTTTGTTCAGTTTTCTATATAACGGTTTATAAGTAAAGACCCCAAAAATATTTTTTTTAATTCCGGTTTTAATTAATTAAAATATTTTTAAAAAAATATTTTTTTAAATAGCTATTTTTTGCCTATTCTAGACTTTAATTCTGCTTTTTTAGCCTTCATTGTTACTTCAGACTAAATTAAAAGCTAAAATTCAACAAAATATAACAAATTTTGGAAAAAAAACGGCAAAAAAAATTTTTTTTGAAAAATTTCGTAAAAAAAATTTTTCGGCAAAATTTTTCGGTAAAATTTCTCCGCCAAAAAAAAATTTCGCGACGGCCTTCGGCCGCCGCGAATATTTTGCCAAAAAATCACATAAGTTGCCCAAAAATGCCAAAATATTTACTAAAATATAAGTAAAATTCCCAAAATATGCAAAATATTTTTAAAATAAAAAAAATATTTAAAAAATATTTTAGTTAAAAAAAGTCCAAAATATTTTTTAAATATTTTTTTTATTTTAAAAATATTTTTAGGGTCTTTATTTATAAGTGAACTATCTGTTTACTAGCGAAGTGAGTCGCGCCCCCCACTTCGCTCGGAAGCGGGAGCGTGCACAGCGGGAGATTGGGTTCGTCATCGCTTCGCGCACCGCCATCAGTATGCCCTCGTCTGTATCAGTATGCCCACCGCCATCAGCGGTCAGACTGGGTTGTTCGGGAGTAAGGGTTGTTCGGGAGTAGAGCAGCATGAGACTATTCTGACTAATTTGTGTCTAACTGACTTGTGTCTCTGACTAATTTGTGTCTCTGACTGACTTGTGTCTCTGACTAATTTGTGTCTCTGACTGACTTGTGTCTCTGACTAATTTGTGTCTCTGACTGACTTGTGTCTCTAACTAATTTGTGTCTCTGACTGACTTGTGTCTCTAACTAATTTGTGTCTCTGACTGACTTGTACTTGAAAAATATGCACCCCTAAGAATCAACTTTCCAAAAATTTTGACATGACGGACAAAATAACCACCCCTAAGAATCAACTTTCCAAAAATTTTGACATGACGGACAAAAAAGCACCCCTAAGAATCGATTTTCCAAAAATTTTGACATGACCGACACAAAATAAGCACCCCTAAGAATCAACTTTCCAAAAAATTTAACATGACCTTTGACATGACGGACAAAATAGCACCCTAAGAATCAACTTTCCAAAATTTGACATGACGACAAAAATTTTGGTACATTAGCTAAATTTTGTCTAAATTTGTCTACATTTTAGCTAAATTTTGACCTCAGATTCAGATTCCCCGCTAAAAATTACCCTAATTAGCCAACTTTATAGAGTAAGCACCCCTAAGAATCCACTTCCCATAAATCCCATGCGACGCCATATCCCATGCGACGCCTGACAGCTTTAACTTACTATAAGGATCAAACTTCTAGTCACGAACAAAAGCTAGTTCCAATTTCCATTTTCCTAAAACAATTTTGAAAAAGTACCAGACAAATTCTTAAAAAACGTTTTAACGAATTCGTGTGAAAAAGACCCGAAGTCGCTATCTTTTTCGTATTTCGTTGTCCAAAAAATGACTACGAAACTAACTTTTGCCGTCCTATTTCTCTGACTTTTCTCGTGATATAAATGAGAGAATGTCTTACGATTTCTTATACGATAAGACATCCGTTAAGAAAATACATGGAATTTTTAAAGAATTTTTCTGATCGTCTTTCAAAATTTTACTACGAACTAGTTTATGAAATTTTGGATTTTAAATCTGGTTATGTTCGGCAAACATACAATCCGTGACATTGCAAAAACTCAAGCCCGTTTTTCCTCAATGTCACAGCCAATCATTATGTTTCTATAGCAATTTTTAGACTAAAAAGGAGAAAATGGCTCATGGGAAACGTCAAAGGCAGGCTGGATATCACTCAGTAAAAAGCGAGCAACCAAAGACGAGAACTAAACGCTCCCCCACAATCTATCCCACGGAATACCCCGCTAACTTCGACTGGACTGAACCAAAAAACAGCTCCATATATGTGACCCCAGTCAGAGATCAGGTCAGAAGTTTTATCGGTTGGAAAAAATGACGAAACAAGAAAATTTTTTATTCTTTCTTCATAAAAATAAAAGCAACGGTTTTCTATTGATAATCGTACAATATTTTTTATTCTGTTTATCTCTAGGGTGAGACTGGCTACTGTTGGGCTCTGGCCTCGGCTGACGTGCTCACGATGCAATACAGGAGGCGAAGCGGAGATTCTGCGATATTGTCCCCTCAAGCCATTATTGATTGTGCGTCTAAAGAGCCGAAAGAGGGTGCCAAAAGTGGGCCCGACGAAGATGACAGTGACGGCGGCTTTGAGACTGATGTATGAACCGCTACTTTTGGCCGAACTTCTCCGATATGATCCAATAAAACTTTTCTGATTTAGGCGTTTAATTATGCGAACGAGATACAAGGGCTGCCAACGGATAAGACGTATCCGCTTACGCCTCGCGAAGAGATCTCGGACGCGGATCTCGAGAAAGAAATATTTATAGTGGTGTGTCTTTTGGCCTGAGGCTCCTATGCATGTCTAATTCTCGTGTTTAGAAAAAGGAATGCAGAATTGGCGACCAAGACAAAGAGTTGAGGCGATTTATTCAGCCCGTATCAATCCATAATCCAGTTAAAGATCCCGCAAAGATTGAAGATGGCGTACAGGCAATGTTGTACATACACGGCCCAGTTATCGCGACGATTTTGATTAGCGACGAACTTGATTCATTCCACTTTTACAGTAAAGGAATCTACACAGGCTATGAAAAGTACAATGAAGGAAAGTACATGGGCAAATCTCGACAGAAAACTTGTATAGATGTCCAGGAGAGCGATAAGGATTCAGAGTTTCACAGTGTAATAATAGTAGGATACGGTACAGATCCTGCTCAACATGCGGGCTTTCGGGATTTCTGGAGGATTAAGAACACGTATGTACTCATACCAATTTCTGTGTCATTGTTTTCACAAGGTTTTTTCAGTTGGGGAGATGATTGGGGTGAAGACGGAACTATGCGTTTGGGACGAAATCAAGGCAATTTGTGCGGAATTGCAACCTGGGCTGTAGTTCCAATCGTCATTCCCATCAATTTTCGATACTTGGAACGAGGGGGATTGGGTAAAATATTTTAAGTGATTTTAAGTGTTGATTTAAAGGGATTTATAGAATGGCTAGAAGTTCCAGAACATATTCTGTAACTGAAAACTTATTGGACAACATAATAGAGCCCACGGAGAATTGAAACGCGCGCCAGTCCCTTAATTTCGCTGTCGATTGTGGTACTTTCCGGTTATCGGGGGAGCGGGAGTGCTTATCGGGGGCGGAGGGGAATTTTATATAGAGATTTTCATATCAGGTTTTAGTGAAACATTTTTATTTCTCTCTTGCATCTTTTTCTCTAACCTGTGATCTCTAAGCCTAAACCTATCCGTTTGTAACGAAAGTAATGCGAATGCGATTCAAACAAAATTCGGTGGAGACAAAGAAAATTTGGTGAAGACAAAGCAGCTTCGCTGCGGGACCAAGCTTTCATCTGAATCGCATTCGCATTACTTTCGCTACAAACGGATAAGTAGCCTAATGCCTAAGTTGCAGGTTAGAGAAAAAAGATGCTAGAGATCACAGGTTAGAGAACAAAGGTGCAGGAGGTATATCAAATTTTTCACTAAAACCTGATATGAAAATCTCTATATAAAATTCCCCCGCCCGCGATAACCAGAAAGTACCTCGATTGTCTGCAGGAAATGAAGGAATATGAGGGTTGCCTTTTTACGATTAAGGTTTTATAACCATGCAGGCAATCGCTGCAGGACGAAATTAATATGACCGGTGCGCATTTATACTGTCCGGGGACTCTCTGTTTGCCATCCTTATAGTAAGTTAGTGACGTCCGACCCTCCGGCTATTTCACGTTGTTGGAGGGCATTGTTACTCTCTGTTTGTCATAACTCGATAATCGTTTTCATCAATTCAGATCCAGCCAGATTGCCAGGTGGAAGGCTGTTACACGTGCAGCCTGCATTTATCGAAATACCCACAGGTGCACATTCCACAACTACACTCAATTTTGAGAACCGCAGTAATACACATTGGCTTGTTTACCGAATTAAGATCTTGGAGGACGATCGTCGAGAATTTATCAAAATTAGTGCAGATCTTAAAGTCATACCACCACAGGAATCCGTAGTTATTAAAGTAGAAGTTATGAAAGGGGTGCCACAGGTAAGAGTTAATCGATGACTAGATACCGCCCCGGCGGCCTACGCCACTGCGAAAGTTTACCCGAAAACCCTATAGGTGATTTATTACACGTCTTTGGTGACCAAAATTGCCATTTTTAACAGTTTTATACTACCGACAACATTGATAGATATTAAAGTAGAAGTTATTAAAGAGTTGGTCAGAAGTGTTGAATAATTTTATCCATATCAAATAATTGATTCCATGCAATTGTAGGCCCATGGACCTGCATACAAAGTAGCAGAAATCCTGGTGGAGTACGTCGCAGTTAAAAAAAAGATTATCTTCAAAGATGGAAAGGATTTCGCAGAGTTTATGAACGAAAACTCGCGCGACCAAATAATTATACCGATTGTCACTGACCGTTTCCGAATGCACTGAAAATGTCGACCAATTATGGACGTCACCTATGTCACGCGTTTGAATAACAGTCTTTTCAGTATTTAAGAGTCTTATCTATGCTATATCCATTTAAGATGTCTTATCTATGCTATATCCATTTAAGATGCTTTATGCGGGAAATAAATCGAACGGAACAAATGGAGCGTAAAATTGAGAAAATACGGAAGGTTGGATATGAATTTTTCTCATATATATTTCTTTTATATATTTTCTGGTTATTGCAAAAGATATGACAGACACATTTCGTCGAAACACGCAAATACCCATATTTTGTTTCATAAAAAACAGTTTCAATTCTTTTAAAAATATCATTATATAGTATGTTGAGTAAATATCAATTCCGGAAAGCACAGGTAAATTCACCTTAGAGGCACATGTAATTTTGGGATTGTCGTTGTTGTCATTTTTTAACGTTGATCATAAAAAATTACCAAATTGTTCGGCCATTGAACTCCAAGTTTGGCTATCACAGTTTCAATCGTGCAAGGTTGTTGGACCGGTTGAAAATGGTCATGCTTGAGCATTGCCATCACCAAATCCCGAGCTCCTTCTTCCGGAACGCTTTTCCAGTCAGGCTACAATTAAATTTTTATTATTCAAATTTAAGTCTTCAAAAATTACATCTTTTTCCTCGCCTCCAAGATACCCGCTACTATAGCGTTTCTTCGATAACATGTCGAACATAACCACGCCCAGTGTATAAACATCAACATCCTTTCTATCGAACGCTGTGCCTCCTGGACCAATATAATGATAGGGTCTATCGCGGATTTGGACCATGGTCGATGCACCTGTATCTCTCACGGAATTACCAAATTGACCAGTCTGTAAAATAGAATGGTCACACAATGTCGCTATGATCAGTTCAGATGGTTATATTACCAATTCCTTACAACCGCAAAGAAAATTCAATGTTAGATAGTTAAGCACGTCAACTGAATATAGTGGCGGCAATTTGAAATTGCGTTACTATTTGAGGAAAAAATTTTCCAAGGGGGTCCATGGGGCATGACATTTTTCAAAATTATTTTCTTGATGATTTTGACTATCCGAGCCGAAATTTTTTGTTACATGAGTGTTTTCGACCGCGCTGATCACGAATCCGACGTCAGATTCAGACTTGTTCTCACAAGGTCTCTCACGATCTCAGAATCAACTTCTGCGGACCGAATTAAACTCGGTGCCACCCCCAGTGGGGTTGTAGGAATAAGAATTAGTCATCTTAACAAATCCCTTGTCTGTTATAAAAATGTTCGCTGGCCAAATGCCTCTGTGCACTATGCCCAATTTGTTCATAGAGGAAATTCCTTCGGCTACTTGCGAAAGATAATGACGAGTCCAATCCCAGGTGAATTGTCCTTTCGTTGTTTGACAGAATGAATTAGCTGCTCAAGATTATCGGCAACGTACTCTGTTTCCATCACAAGGTAAGTCGAGTATTGACTACTTCCCTAGAATATAATGCTTCCTCAAAATATTGCTTGTTACTCCCTGTAATTAATACCCCCAGGACGCGTTTAATTCCGTAAATCTATTTTTTACCCACTTTTTTGGCCACCTAGCTCAAATCTGATGTAGACGAAGTAATATCAATTCTTCCCGAGGATTCCGATATGCAATTTATTTTTCCTTTTTATTTGCAATTTCGTCCCCAAAACGGCCATTTTGGCCAAAAAGTGATTTTTTGGTCATAATGACCATTTTTGGGGACGAAAATGCAAACCGTGGATAAAATACTTAAACTATTCTATCGCGTAATTTGGGCATTTTTGGTCGAAATTCCGTTCCTTCTCACGTTTTGGATAGAAACTGTTTGAAGCAAAGGTATCCATGGAGATGGTCTTTCGTGGGCAAATTTTTCAACATCCTTATTTTGGACAGGTCTGTTCATTTGGCATTACACTGAAATTTCATAATAAGGTAACTTACAATCCACCAATTGCGGTATCTCAATACGAAAGGTATATTGCTCGCTGCCGCTTGATTTATGATCTCCCGTTCGATGTCATTCAACACATTGTCTGCTGATATTGTTAAAAACTTCAAGGCCGTAACAATGTTTCCTTCTTTCCGCTTTGCTTTCTTCACTTCTCCGTGCCCACTTCTGCCAACCTCTGCTAGTATCTCGAAAGCTTGCTCATTCCATTTGTGCTAAAATTATTTTATATTGTGAAAGGAACTCGAGAATTTTTAGGGTTTTATGAAAAAATTAATAACAAAAAATAGGTCGGAAAAAATTGGCGAAGATATTATCTAGTGCTGTAAGATACCCACCTAGTAAATTACCAAACCAAGACACAGTGTTTAAAAATTAATTTGCGATAGTTACTGGACTCAAAAATTTTTGACGGAATTTTAATTTTCAGTACTTCGGAGGTACCTTCGTGTTCACGCAGATTTTGTACCCCATGGAGTCTGGGAACACGAATTTCTTGTGCCATACATATATTGGAATGATAAACTCTGTAAAGGAATTGCTGTGGCCATGAGAGTTTGATCTTTTACGTTCGTAAGGGAAAAAAGCTCGTAGTGAGAAAATAACAAGCAATACCTTCTTGTACTTCGATCTGTTGAATACCACAATTGAATACCACACTAATTCCATTTGGTGCCGCTATGGTGGCACGTGGTACATCTTCCAACAAAAGCATTGATAATAAGCATAGATATGTGACTTTTTCTTTCATTTCTTATATATCAATTGTTTCAAATTGTATGATAGTAGCAAATTGTGCGTCAACCGTTCTGCGTCTAAGAATTATAATAAAATAAACTAGAGAAAACCATTTCGCGGCTTCCCCGCCAAATATAAATTTGAAAAAATTTTTTCGTACCCCGGAAGTTCCTCTAGAATTTTTCTGACCACGGATTCGGATTCCCCGCACCCGAAAACCCCCGGGGCAAAAATCCCCGTGACAAAAAACGCCGCGCGGAATCGAACGTTCATCGGCGGGCTGGTGCCTGCGACCCATTGCATTCGGCATGGAGGCACAGGCCCCGAAATTGTGTGCAAAATCCCGAACTTCGCGCACCTGTAACTATCTTACAAGGAAAACTCACCTGGGGCAACGCTCACCTGGGGAAACGTGATGGATAGGAATGTAGCCCAGGTTGTGGGCATTCGAACGGTACCAGACTTTTTCCCCATGCACCTTGAAAAAAAAAGTTCACAAATACCTGAAAATGACCATTTTTGGCTAAAAACGGCTGTTTTTGGTCAAAAAAAAGGCGTTTTTTGATGCGATCGGAAAAAACTAATTGCAGATTCGTGATCAGCGCATCGAGTTACCCCTAAAAACGCTCAAGGCAAAAAAGTTTTTCACATTTTCAAAAAATCGGTTTTTTCGAGCACCATGTGACCCCCCTTTGCTCCAAAAATCGAGATTTTTCAAGATTTTCAGAATTTTCTGGGAAATGTGTTTATAGGGGTAATTCGATGCGCTGAACACGAATCTGCTATTAGTTTTTTGATATCACATCAAAAAGTGCCCTTTTTGGCCAAAAATGGTCATGTTTAGCCTAAAATTGCCATTTTTGCCTTTCAGGTATTTGTAAACTTTTTTTCAAGGTGCATGGGGAAAAAAGTCTGGTACCGTTCGAATGCCCACAACCTGAGCTACATTCCTATCCATCAGGTTTCCCCAGGTGAGCGTTGCCCCAGGTGAGTTTTCCTTGTTAGTCGTGCTCGGATCCGGGTCGGGTTGGGATCAAAATTCTTAGAATTTTATGGCGGTCATTTTCAGCTATCTTTCGGCCGGAACTCGGATATTTTGCGGTTTTCGAAACTGATGGGGACATTTGGAGCTAGATATAAGAATAAATGTAATATGTAGTCAATTTATAAGATACTTATAATATTTACGTTGAACCGAGATTATAAATTTTCTTCTACTTGGAGATAATCAATACAGTTATACAAAACCTGTAAAGGAGAATATTTTAAGGAGTTTGGAAGAAAGAAGTTTGATCAAAAACTCAAAGTTTTATAGAAAATTATCAACAAAAAGAAAAATTATATTTTCTAGTCATGTGGGTAAAAATCAAAACTACCATTGAAGTTTATTTGAATACTAAAATGGAAAATACAAATGGGCACTGAAAAAGATGATTGAAAGATAATTGAAAATATATTTTTTTTATATTCCCCCAAACAAGAAAGTTCCTAAAGGTGTGTGTATGCCAGCACCCGTATCTCGCGATCCACCCGTTAGCCATAGGCGAGTGATAGCTCAATCGATAGCTCTCGAAAAGTTAGGATGGGGAAACCAAAATTTTCCAAAATTTGAATTCGAATTCGCGCCAAAACACAAAAACGTGATTTTAGGATAGACGGCTGAAGGCCGACGGTTAACTAGCACAGAAGGTGGTAGTTACCTCAAACCATAGGGGAACCCTATGGTTTGAAAAATCATTTTCGGAAAAATTTTGCAAAAAAATCAATACGGTACCCCCTATGGTTCTCTTTACAGGGGACACGCCTTCTCTAGTATAGGGCCGGATATTGGGTCCCGCTCGCTTCCTGTCGTCTCTTCTGAGAAGTGGCTGAAGGCTCTGAGGAGACTCTGCGGAGAAGCGGATGAGTTGAATTCATAGACTATTGGACAGACAGCTGGACAGATGCGCTCAATCAATGCTTGATGCAATGCTCAATCACAAGTGCATGATATTTTTTCCGTGCCAAAAAATATTTATTTTCGTGCAAAAAAGTATTTTTTTTCGTGCAAAAAATTTTCGTGCAAATTAGTATTTATTCCATAGGACTGCCCCCGCGGCTTCGCCGCTTGGCGGCGCCCGTGCACGCCTCGCTCCTTTATGTTATTTGCGGACTAAAAGAACGCTGGTGTGGGGGAGCGGCAGAGAAAGAAAGAAACACTCTCTCACCCTTCGCTGAAAAGAAGGGAAAATCTGAGAAGAAGGGCAGAGCCAGACGACAGGAAAACGACGAAATAGTGTGCATTTTTTGAAACTTTGATGAGTCATAGCTCTCGATAGAAGCGCGTGCCGCCCCTGAAACCGGTACCAATCGTCTTCTCTCGTCGAGACGAAGCGATTGACGTATCACACGTATAACTTTTGTCTTGCCATTAATAAAAGCACATCTCAGTAAAATAAATCACAATCGAATCATAATTTTACAAGCATGTTATCTTCCTCTTACACTAGGGCTACGCAAGCATGGATTCTGGACTGGGTTTTGTATTTTTCTTTTCCCCAGCCTATGTTTTATCACAGCGCTGTAGTCTCTACAGAATGGGCTGCGTTGTAAAGCAGACATGAAACACGTCTTTTCGACAGAGACAAAGGCATACACAAACCCATTCTCATGTCTGCGCTGTAACGCTCTTTGCACTGCAGACAAATTCATTTTATTTTATTTTGATTTTAAACAAAGAAGAACAATTCTAGAAAGAAAATCAAATCGATTTGATCGGACTGGATTTACGAAATGGGTTTCTCGCTGGGTTTTGTAGAGAGCACTGAAATACACAAAACAAAGAAGAGATTGTGATTAAACTAGAGACTGGGAAGAGAATAATACACAAAACCCAGTCCAGTTTCCATTCTTTGCGTAGCCCAGGCATTACACATTAGAATCTCATCACTAATCCTAGCAACTATTGTTAAACTCATCAAATAAATAACTGTTTGCTGACACGTCACTCCCAAAAATTTACGGCTTGCCAGATTTCACGTGAGGCGATTTTATAGAAACGCTCAATTTCTTTTCCTTCGTTCGTGTAATTAAATTATTATTAACGTCTACATACTTAACTTTTACATTAAACAATTTTCTCTGTTGGTTCGCGAACTTCGAGACAATGACATTAACAATAACTAAGTTTTGTTCTAATGAATTCCGGCTGTGAAGCACTCCTTGCTCATTTATGTAAATTCATACAATTAGCACATTTCCTTTGATTGATTTTGAGACCCCTATTACGCGAGTCTCCCCCTAGAGGGGTATTGAAGAAATTATGCCACTCTAAAATAGAGCACCCAATTCAAAGTTTTCAATGGAAATTCAGGGAAAAATACCAAAATCCCTACAAAAAATCGCGCTTTCAGAGCGATCCAAAATATTAAGCCCCTATTTTTGGCGACACAGCGTTTTGGCGACACTATTTGGCAGGCGCATAGAAGAACTCTGCACTTTTAGTCAATTTTTGCGGCTGTGTGGGCTGCTCGGATATTCTTTGTGTGTGTATCAATTTTGTGTCGAATAACTATCACCTGCCGGGGAAGGCAATCTTCAGTTTCACACATCACACTAATCTCACATTAAAAAACACATCGAATAACGGCTCATTTTCACCTGCGCAGAAATGTCTCTGGTACGCCTTTTTATTAATTTTCACTAACATATTTATTGGGTTTCCCGTTACTTTGCCTAAGGCAAAGACATTTGGTATTTGATTATATTGCTCCGGCATTTCTGCCGACCCAACTTTGACTTAAAAGCGGGAGTATGTTCTTGCAGGATTTTATTCGGGAACATGCTTAAAGGAGTGGTATACGATAGTGGGGCGATGGATACACTTTTTAAATGTTTGTAACTTTCTTCCTAACCATCTTACGACTGATATGGATATGACATAATCTAAAAAACTAGGATTTCGAAATTTGAAAAGTCACTTTTTTTAGCTGGTGGAATTTAAATCTTGAATTTTTCGAAAATTTTCCTGAGAAGGGAGGTCTGAAAAAAATACGTACCCCTTAACTTTTTATCTAGTTTCTAACGCACCTAAGAAAAATTAATCGGTAATGGGAAATTTTGGCTGTGCCGCGTCCTTTAAGAAATATCGTGATTTCCGCCATTTTCGGCTAAAATGCTAATTTGATCCATTTTACTCGGGAAATGTGGTCTGAAAATTTTTACGCATATATCTACTTTTCAGTTCTCTATCGAATAGAAACAAGAAAAAAATAAGTTTCCCGAGAAAAACCCTGTTTCCGGGACCTTTTTTGAAACACACTTTGACCTGGAAACTTTCTTGAGCATGTTTCGAAATCCAGTCCGTATCTTGAAATCCTGCAGCGATACGCGTGATCTGTTTGCACATTCGGAATGCCCACAAAATTGTAACTGCTACATGTCATAACCATATAAGTCCCAACATGGTTAGAAAGAAAGTTATAAACATATTAAAAAGTGTATCCATCGCCCCACTATCGTATACCACTCCTTTAAGGTCAATACCGCTTTCGATCAATCGAATTTTTCCTTACCTTATTCAAAAACAAATGACTAATCTCTGTCCAAAGTTTTGAAACAATGTTTGACGAAATATTGGTCTTCAACGGGACCCAGCTTGCCGAATTCAACGTTTTTCGCCTCACCTTTGACATTGTGGCACTTGCGAACACGTGCTTGCAACTGTACAACCTGGCGGTGATCTACGTCGCCACTCCCAAAAATTTGCTCGAGTACCGCTTCTGTCTCTACTTGCAAACGGTGAGCAGTTATAGGCACTTTTAATCTGCAACTATGGAGCAAACTTTCTAAACTTTTGAAGGTAATTTAAACCAATTTTGAATTGGCAGCCAATTTTTTTGCGTAAATTTGAATTTTTTGGTGGAATTATCATCAATTTTAGGAAATCTTCTTGTTTTGCGAAAATTTTTTGAAATTTGGTAAAAAATATCAAAAATGCAAAAAATTCAAATTTGGCGCAGGCCAAGTAGAGCATTTACGGTACTTTTTATCCCCAAACTAAATAATTCGAATATACTACCCATATTTTAAGACAATTTTTCTACATAAAAACAAAAAATCTGAAATCTGCTGATAAATAAAATTTTTACTCAAATTTTATAACAAATTCGAGCTGCTTATTCAGATATTCGACTTGTGCTTCGAGTTTTGGTACGGTGTTATGTTGGGTCCGAGAATTACCAGGTATACATACTGCTTGGCTTTTCGTGGGCCTCTCCAGTTCAACAACGGCTTTCTTGGCAGCTCAATATGTGTAAGTTTAAAAATGGTATCGATTTTGACATCGCAAAAGTGATACGACGTTTTCAAAATTGTTTACGCTACGATCGTTTAATTTTTATTTCCAGTGTGGCCCGCCGGATTTCTCCAAAAAGGGCCCAAAAAGTGTTCCCTACAATCAGGTCTCCCTCCAATAAGGCCCCCTACGGAGGGAGATTGAAATATTTTGGATGAAATACGGTACGCATTCGAATACGTATTTACCAAAAAAATTACATTTTCGTAAAACTTGCAACTTTCACGAAAAATATCCTTCCTGAAATGTCATTTTTTGAAAAACAGACGACACTTTACCAACTATTACTCAAAAAGTTAGGTGGTAAAAGTGCTAAGAACTGACATTCCCTGAAATATGGGAAATAATCCGCCAATTTTTTCTTTTTCTTATGTAAACCATAGTTTCATCAAAATACAGCATTTCGATGGCTGCGGACATGGCCAACTACAGCCATTTTCAGATGGCTGTTCTATTCTTTTTCGGCTCTATGATAATCTGCGCCCAGCACTACAGTTACATCTACCGCTGTCTATTGGTAGTCTCTGTAACAGACAAAAAGCTAATGCGAAGTTTCAACAAGCCGACGTCGAGGATCATTGGAGTGATGTTGTTCGCGCTAATAGCAGCACTAGTGGGATTTGCAGCCTTCAGCATCACCCAGGACTTTGAGGTAATTAGACAGAAGATTGAAAATTTGAAATTTCCAGGGAATTTTGAACTGAAATTTGTATCCTTTGAATAATATGACTGATTTGTGAGAAATCCTAAAAATACGTGTTTAGTTTTGGCGCAAATTCGAATTTTTAACTTTTCCGAAACTAAATTTATGCACTTCTACCCGGAGCTTCGACTGTGCTTCCGTAAAAATTTCATGAACCTTTCTAGAACATTCCATACGGTTTCAAAACTTGCTTCAAATTCATGCTCAGCCTCTTTGAAATCATCCTGGTACCAAAAATCTTTTCGGAGCCTTCTAGAAACTCCTAGAAGCCTCCAGAATTTCTTAAGGTGGTGTAATTGCATGTAATTACTAGGATTTCCCCCGCATCATAGAGAAAATGATTGAAAATTTGACCATTGAGACAAAAAGATTTGAATCTTTAGAATCTTGAATCGAGATGAGGCATGCAATATGCCGATCGATGGCCAAGAGTCTTAGCTTTGATTCAAGCCATTATTCATCCTTCTAGAATGTCCCAGAAAAAAAGTTATGGCGAGCGTGGGGGTAATCTCCGGGGGAGGGTCATCACCGTACCCTGTAATTATACGGAATACGGTACTAGGATTTCATAGAGAAAATGATAGAAAATGTGACAATGCGCTGTCGAAATCGCTGTGAAACTCATTCATGTTAAGGAGATGCGGGACCTGAAAAAGCAATACGCTCCCAACACCACCTGGTGGTGTGTCGATGTGGACAAACATATGGTCTGGGTGTGCATTATGGCTGTGCTTTTCGTCATCTCACAATTTGTCAACCTGGTGGGCGGTATTGTCGTGATATTGGCTATGAAACGAGTCGGAGCGAGAGTGACGCTAGACCAAGCCACCCACAGGATGCAGACGCAAGTGACCATTGTGCTACTCTTCCAGGTAATTAATAACTCAGCCCAAGATTCAAATTGCAATAAGGTTTAACTTGGCCTTGTCTCTTTTTACAGTTATGGCTCTGATATCCAACTTTGCACTTAACAATATTCAAAAATTTCTCAAAAAGGTTTATTTTGGCCAATTTTGGCAAAATTTTGAAAAATTTTGCCATAAAAATGGCCTTTTTCCCGAAACACCCTTTTACATCACATCTTTTACCGGCTACGAAGAATAGAGTGTGCAATAGGAAAAAGTGTACTTTTAATCGAATGAACTTATAATTTAATTTTAGGGAATGACTCCTTTCTTCTGCATATTTGTACCTTTAATACTCGTGACGTACGTCGCACCGGTATATCGTCCTTATTTTTACCCAGGGTAAGCTTAACGAAATTTTGACAAATTTAATTTAACAATTTTACTTCTTAAATTATTCACACACAAATTGACCTCTAATCCTAAATGGTTTTTTCTGGTCATTTTCCTGTACGAAAATTCGGATTATAGAAGTCCGCATTATTTGTATTAGAAATAAATATAACGTTCTGGATCCATCCGGATTATAGAGGTCTGACCCATTTCGGCGGTAATATAAAAATTGCTTAAAAAATTTCGACGAAAATGATTCAAAACAGTTTTACAGTTCCTCGCCACAATTACGTCGATAGAGCAAACTCATTTTCAAATTCGCGCCATAATATAATTGCGTACCAAAGGGGTAAATGGAGTAGCTTAAAATTTTTTATGAGGGGATTTCTCGCCAGAGGACTCCTATAGATGCTGGTAAAAAATTTGAGTGGGGCACTATTGGAGTAAACATTTTCATAGGCAACACTTTTCCCTATCGGAGAGGCTCTTTCCCACGCGCCTCCTCCAATGGGGTAAAGTGTTGACTATGAAAATTTTTACTCTAATAGTGCCCCACTCAAATTTTTTACCTGCATCTGGAGGAGTCGTCTGGCGAGTAATCTCCTCATAAAAAATTTTCAGCTACCCCTTGTTACCCCTTTGGTACGCAATTATATTTTGGCGCGAATTTGAAACTGAGTTTGCTCTGTGACGTAATTGTGGCGATGAATTGTACATTTAATTTTTGTAACTGTTGCTTTAAGGACCGACCTTGTGGGCCAGGTGGAAAAGGTGTGCATAATTTTGGTGGCCACATTCCCGCTCATCAACGCCATCCTCACCTCCTTCTTCATTAAGCCCTACAGGAAATTTACTCAAAAGCTGTTTCGACGCGCGTTTCGCTCTGTGCGACACAGCCTCAAGCGTTTAGTGGGTCAAAAATCAGTGGTCGATTCGTCGTTGAATGTCCAACAGCGGGACACCACGGTGTCTTTGACGCTACAGCCGCAGGCAACAGGCGGGATTGCCGAAGGTTCCGCACCGCAAAGAATGTTCAACTCCAGAGGAATGATCGTAAGAGTTTGTATATGTCATTGATTGCGAATAAAGGAATTAAAGTTCGTTCAAGTGTTTCATAATATATCCGAGAATTTTATTTAAGATTGAAAGAAGAAAATTCCATAATTTCTGTAGAAAATACTGGATTGTTCAGTTCAAAGTTTACTTCACAAAAGAGCGATACTCTGTCTGCCTGAGTTAGTTCCTCACGATCCAGATCATTTGAAAGGGCGAGTGAGGTGTCGTTCGACCGCTCTCAGTGCGGCCGGTGTGGGAAAATTGTCACCTTCGAAATTCATAATATGAATTGGTAGCGGCGAGATCAGATCTCGAAAACCAAAAAATGGATATGAGTGTCGCCCGAAAGGAACCCAGATGGTATCAAACTGATTATGACACACATACGGATGGAATTAACGTGACCTCCTTTTATATTCACAACAACTGAAAGCAACTTTCACTCATTATATGTGTTACAGTTAATCTTGACTACTCGGTTTGCGTCAACGCTAATTAGTTAATCTTGACGCGGCAGTTTCTCCGACGGCAGAATCTCCGACGCGAAAATTTGTCAATACGATAGGACCTTTTAGGGACTTAACTTACCGACCCGAGCAGGGTCCGGCCCGAACTGTATAGGATCGGTATCAGTGAGTTGAACATTTACCCTCTCTAGCCAATAGTGGACCCGGGCCGGAACATGGGCCGCCTCAAGACTAACAATTAGCGTTGAGACAAGATAAATGTTGCAGTTTGTCTTGACTGGCGTCAAGACAAACTGCAACATTTATCAAGTTTATAAAGAAAAATATTTATTTAAAGAAAGAATAAAGAAAATCATAACAATATTACAAATTTTAAAATGTATATTTTATTCTCCATTATTCTATTTATTTAGTGGAAATATTTGTGGATTGAAGCGAATACCACAGCGATGGCAAAAGCGACGAGTTGGTTCAGTGCCAAAGTTTCGATGTGACCTAAAATAAAAATGGCTTAAAATTAAAGAAGTAGGAATAAGGTTATAAAGTAAATTAAAAATTGCTGTTATACAGCAACGTTTTTCTTTGCCACAAAGCGTCACTGCAAAGCAGATGCTTAAGAACAGTACTTAACGTGAATTAAAGCGGAAATATTTTCAAATATTTATAGTGTACTGACAATGATCAAAAGGGGAAACCCGGGTCAAACTCCCGGGCCATTTTTTGGCCATAACTTTTTACTGGAACATTCTAGAAGGACGAGTAATAGCTTAAATCAAAGCTAAGACTCTGAGCTACAACTAAAAAATTTTTTTGAGCTAAACACAAAAACTAATTACATATTTTGATTTTATGAATTTAATTACATATTTTGGGAATTTTACTTATGTTTTAGTAAATATTTTGGCATTTTTGGACAAATTTTGTGACTTTTTGGCAAAATTTTCGGGGCGGCCTTGGGCCGCCGCGAAATTTTTTTTTGGCGGAGATATTTTTCTAAAAAATATTGCCAAAAAATTTTTTTACATAATTTTTCAAAAAAATTTTTTTTTAATTTGCCGTTTTTTTTTCCAAAATTTGTTATATTTTATTGAATTTTAGCTTTTAATTTAGTCTGAAGTAACAATGAAGGCTAAAAAAGCAGAATTAAAGTCTAGAATCGGCAAAAAATAGCTAATTAAAAAAATATTTTTTTAAAATATTTTGCGATTTTTTTTTAATATTTTAATTAATTAAAACCGGAATTAAAAAAATATTTTTGGGGTCTTTAGCCATAACAAAGTTGTAACACTAAATACCTGCTCCGTTCTTTGGATATTCTTCATCACTAGGACCACCACGCTCAATAAATTTCCCGTAAAACGCTTACATTCGGGATCGTTCTTATCCGGACTTAAAAACTCATCGACATTACTAAGCTAAAATATTATAAAAAACATACAAATCCCAGTGAAATCTAGTCTGGACCGCGGCCTTGGTCGAATTAATATCGCATTTCTCGGAAAGTAATTCGTGCACGCAATGAACCATGTCCAAATAGCCTCTAAGAGTTACATGAAACATTTCGTCAATTTTTTAATGAAAGTAACAAACGGGCAATCCTTCTTCTTTCCAAGGTATTGGCACAGGTTAATCGCGGTTAAGAATTCCCTATAAATGTGTTATTACCTAGTCGCAAATTTGAACGGTAAATTTATATTACCTGTTGATCGAACACTTTTTAATCTCCAATGTTCGGTTGGCTGAGCAGTGCTCGTTACTTTACGATAACATGGCTCGTGACCACAAACATATTCCACCAATTCCCTACATATGGTATCGTTTTGAGCTGCGGCTTTACCCTATAAAGGTCATAGATACGCTAAACGAAAATATTGTTTAAACAACCTACATATCTGGGCTCACTTTTGTTTTAAGTGTCTTGATATAATATCTAGCTCCGCCCACACCGCATAAATCACCGACTTCCTTCAACGCACACTTAGCATGTTCCAACAAGTGCCTAAAGAGTTATGCGAAACAATATGTAAAGCATTTAATTAAAGAAACAGACTCGCAATTTGTACTAGGATATGTTTCCGGACGTGAACAGATCTCATGCACAATGTCCATTTGGCTATAAACGTAATATTAACTAAAGGTAAATTGAATAAATATCAATGTTACGGCTGGATACACAGAAAATGTTTGTCTGAAATGGAGGCATCACCGCCGTGGCATGTAAGCAAAGCGAAGAGGAGCGACACTTGAATGAGCAACTTCATATTTGGGAAGAATGATAAACTAATGAAAGGATGATATGCGATTCTGATGTTTATGTGGACGATTTTGTTCGGGATCTGAAAAGAAATCACAGAGGCGGGCCAGCCGGAATATGGTTGATGTCGGGCGATATATGATTGAAGTTGGTGTGCTTTTTATGGCATTTCCGTTATTTATATGGAAGCTTTTGGGAAATGGATGGAATATGGTTGGCGGCGATGATTGTGCATAATAACTGTATTTCGGATGAAGTGAACATTAGTGATTAGTCACGAGTGATGATTTCATATCAAATGTTGGGAAACTTTCGTATATCCAACAAATAATGTCCAAATGTTCTAAACGACATCGGAATAATATGGGTTTGAATTCGCGCCATAACATTTAAAGAGTAAAACAAGACTCTGTAAATTGTGCAAAAACGTGTAGCAAATCTCTGATATAGTTCAAATTTGCGCAAAATTTTTCAACGTTAATTCTTTTCTTCTCTTACTTTTCTTTTAAAATCCTTCTCAATGTTGCACAATGTAATAAGCACTGTGGGAGTCCAATGAGCCACGTAACATTGGCCATGTGAAAAACTGGAGCCGTCATCTTCATCTGAGGGCAATTTACCATTACCCATTTTCAGAGTATATCAATTTTCAGAATATTAAATATATCAACTTGTAGACAATTTGCCAACGAATGGTTTGAAAGACAAATTGGAAAATAGCAAAAAATTGGCAAAAAACTATAAAAAACATAAAAACCAAAAATTTCAAATATTTTTCGAAAATATTTTATGGCAACTCAAAATTTGCTTAACTTTTCGAAAAATTTTTAAAAAACGGCCAAGAATTTTCACACCTTGCCTTCGTCCTGGCGCGAAAATTTTTCGTAGCTCCTTCGACGCGCTATCATCAAATTAACACCCTGTATTTTATCAGTTATTATTTTATCATTTAAAAATCGATTTTGCCACACAGAATTAAACATGGTCCCCGTCAAGATTAGTTAGCGTGGACGCTACCTGGCGTCAAGTCTAACTGTAACATATATCAAGTTTATAAAGAAAATATTTATTTAAAGAAAGAATAAAGAAAATTATATAACAGTATTACAAACTTTAAAATGTATATTTTATTCGCCATTATTCTATTTATTTAGTGGAAATATTTGTGGATTGAAGCGAATACCACAGCGATGGCAAAAGCGACGAGTTGGTTCAGTGCCAAAGTTTCGATGTGACCTAAAATAAAAATGGCTTAAAATTAAAGAAGTAGGAATAAGGTTATAAAGTAAATTAAAAATTGCTGTTATACAGCAACGTTTTTCTTTGCCACAAAGCGTCACTGCAAAGCAGATGCTTAAGAACAGTACTTAACGTGAATTAAAGCGGAAATATTTTCAAATATTTATAGTATACTGACAATGATCAAAAGGGAACCGGTCAAACTCCCGGGGCCATTTTTGGCCATAACTTTTTACTGGAACATTCTAGAAGGACGAGTAATAGCTTAAATCAAAGCTAAGACTCTGAGCTACAACTAAAAAATTTTTTTGAGCTAAACACAAAAACTAATTACATATTCGTATTCAGGACAAAAAGTTGACTCTAAGAGTAATATCAAATTTTAGCTAGGAAACCAAAAAATTGGCCAAAAATTACGCCAAGTTGCGTATCCTTTCGGGGGAAATGAAGGGATAAACGGTATGCTTCGATTAAAGCATTCCGAGAAACAAGGTCTAAATAAGTCTGTCATAGCATAGCTGTAAATTAAACTAAATACCTGCGTCATTCTTCGGACATTGTTCCCCACTAGGACCACCACGGTCCATATATTCCATGAAACACTTGCATATGGGGTCGTCTTTAGTAGGTCTTAAAAAGGCTTATATATTACTCTGGTCGGAGTTTGAAAATAAAATGCCGGTTTGTGCTGTAGCGATCTGCCTGTTATGATAGAAAAATGGAGAACGTGTGATAAATATAGACGGAAAAAAGATAAAGGGGAATAGATCGCTTCGGTGTGATCGCTGCAGGACAAACCGGCGTTTTGTTCTCAATCTTCGACCATAAATAAAAATACAAAAAAGTAAGTAAAAAACATACATATCATATTTAATTGCAGCGATCCAGGCTCTGGCTCTATCCTCACCGCACATCGTGGTAAGTTCTCTGAACATGCATCTGGCCATGCTCCAGAAGCTTCTAAAGAGTTATATGAAACAGTGTGTGAATTAATTTTAATGAAAGTAACAGACTTGCAATCATCATTCTTTCGAAGGTATATACACATATTCCACACATCATCTGTCCTATGGTTTTGCCTACAAACTTATTGTTATTACAAGCACTTTGGGAGTCCCTACGGGACTCAGTTAAAATGTTGATTCAGCGGAAAATATGCTCTAAGTTCCCTCACATTCCGAGAGGGAAGGTGTAAGGGTTCGGTCATAGAAGTTTCCAGAACGTTCTGGAAAGTTCCGAGGTAAATTCTGAATCCGGATTCGGACTCAGCGGGGTCGATTTACTCTAGAGGCACAAAATTTGGAGCGTCGAAACTGCATCCCTGCGAAAGTACAAAAACTGGCAAAATGAAAATTTTTGGCTAAAAAGCCGCTTTTTGAGATCTGCGTTAAAAAATTTTACACATTCCCTTCTTCGTATTCCCAGGGGAGTATTTTGAGATATTATGCGTCCCAAAACGAGCGGAACTGAGAAAGTTTCAAATATACACCCGTCCAACGGACAGACTGCTATAGCTTACTATAACGGATTATCTAGAAGCAAATTTTACTGTAATTCATGTTACCATTCGATTTCACACGCAGGGTTTATAGTGTGCAAAGGTCTCGCTGGACGATAGTAATTGTGCTCTTTCGTATTATCAACAGCAGCCCTGTGGTAAGCTTGGAAAATAATGAAGAGGGTCACTTGGACTAGCAACTTCATATTTGGGAAGAATGATGAACAGATGATAGGAAAATGTAACTTATATGTTTATATGGACGATTTTGTTCGGGATCTGAAAAGAAATCACAGAGGCGGACCAGCCGGAATATGGTTGATGTCGGGCGATATATGATTGAAGTTGGTGTGTTTTTTATGCCATTTCCGTTATTTATATGGACGCTTTTGGGAAATGGATGGAATATGGTTGGCGGCGATGATTGTGCATAATAACTGTATTTCGGATGAAGTGAACATTAGCGATTAGTCACGAGTGATGATTTCATATCAAATGTTGGGAAACTTTCGTATGTCCAACAAATAATGTCCAAATGTTCTAAACGACATCGGAATAATATGGGTTTGAATTCGCGCCATAACATTTAAAGAGTAAAACAAGACTCTGTAAATTGTGCAAAAACGTGTAGCAAATCTCTGATATAGTTCAAATTTGCGCAAAATTTTTCAACGTTAATTCTTTTCTTCTCTTACTTTTCTTGTAAAATCCTTCTCAATGTTGCACAATGTAATAAGCACTGTGGGAGTCCAATGAGCCACGTAACATTGGCCATGTGAAAAAACTGGAGCCGTCATCTTCATCTGAGGGCAATTTACCATTACCCATTTTCAGAGTATATCAATTTTCAGAATATTAAATATATCAACTTGTAGACAATTTGCCAACGAATGGTTTGAAAGACAAATTGGAAAATAGCAAAAAATTGGCAAAAAACTATAAAAAACATAAAAACCAAAAATTTCAAATATTTTTCGAAAATATTTTATGGCAACTCAAAATTTGCTTAACTTTTCGAAAATTTTGAAAAAAACGGCCAAGAATTTTCACACCTTGCCTTCGTCCTGGCGCGAAAATTTTTCGTAGCTCCTTCGACGCGCTATCATCAAATTAACACCCTGTATTTTATCAGTTATTATTTTATCATTTAAAAATCGATTTTGCCACACAGAAAAAAAAACGTCAAGATTAGTTAGCGTGGACGCTACCTGGCGTCAAGTCTAACTGTAACATATATCAAGTTTATAAAGAAAAATATTTATTTAAAGAAAGAATAAAGAAAATTATATAACAGTATTACAAACTTTAAAATGTATATTTTATTCGCCATTATTCTATTTATTTAGTGGAAATATTTGTGGATTGAAGCGAATACCACAGCGACGGCAAAAGCGACGAGTTGGTTCAGTGCCAAAATTTCGATGTGACCTAAAATAAAAATGGCTTAAAATTAAAAAGTTTTATAATACAGGTTATAAAGGTAAATTAAAAAATTGCGTGAATAAAGCAACGTTTTTCTTTGCCACAAAGCGTCACTGCAAAGGCAGATGCTTAAGAACAGTACTTAACGTGAATTAAGCGAAAATTTACAATTTTAATAGTATACTTACAATGATTCAAAAGGGAACTCGGTCAAATCCGGGGCCATTTTTGGCCTTTTAACTTTTTAACTGGAACATTCTTATGAAGGACGGAAAAGGTTTAAATCAAACTAAGACTCTGAGCTACAACTAAAAAATATTTTTGAGCTAACAAAAATTTATTAAATTTTTTGATTTAAATAAATATTATTACATATTTTGGGAATTTTACTTATGTTTTAGTAAATATTTTGGCATTTTTGGACAAATGTTGTGACTTTTTGGCAAAATTTTTCGCGGCGGCTTCTTCGGCCGCCGCGAAATTTTTTTTGGCGGAGATATTTTTCTAAAAAATTTTACCGAAAAATTTTTTTACGAAATTTTTCAAAAAATTTTTTTTTTATTTTGCCGTTTTTTTTTCCAAAATTTGTTATATTTTGTTGAATTTTAGCTTTTAATTTAGTCTGAAGTAACAATGAAGGCTAAAAAAGCAGAATTAAAGTCTAGAATCGGCAAAAAATAGCTAATTAAAAAATATTTTTTAAATATTTTGCGATTTTTTTAAATATTTTAATTAATTAAAACCGGAATTAAAAAAATATTTTTGGGGTCTTTAGCCATAACAAAGTTGTAACACTAAATACCTGCTCCGTTCTTTGGATATTCTTCATCACTAGGACCACCACGCTCAATAAATTCCGTCAAACGCTTACATTCGGGATCGTTCTTATCCGGACTTAAAAACTCATCGACATTACTAAGCTAAAATATTATAAAAAACATACAAATCCCAGTGAAATCTAGTCTGGACCGCGGCCTTGGTCGAATTAATATCGCATTTCTCGGAAAGTAATTCGTGCACGCAATGAACCATGTCCAAATAGCCTCTAAAGAGTTACATGAAACATTTCGTCAATTTTTTAAATGAAAGTAACAAACGGGCAATCCTTCTTCTTTCCAAGGTATTGGCACAGGTTAATCGCGGTTAAGAATTCCCTATAAATGTGTTATTACCTAGTCGCAAATTTGAACGGTAAATTTATATTACCTGTTGATCGAACACTTTTTAATCTCCAATTGTTCGGTTGGCTGAGCAGTGCTCGTTACTTTACGATAACATGGCTCGTGACCACAAACATATTCCACCAATTCCCTACATATGGTATCGTTTTGAGCTGCGGCTTTAACCCTATAAAGGTCATAGATAACGCTAAACGAAAATATTGTTTAAACAACCTACATATCTGGGCTCACTTTTGTTTTAAGTGTCTTGATATAATATCTAGCTCCGCCCACACCGCATAAATCACCGACTTCCTTCCACGCACACTTAGCATGTTCCAACAAGTGCCTAAAGAGTTATGCGAAACAATATGTAAAGCAATTTTAATTAAAGTAACAGACTCGCAATTTGTACTAGGATATGTTTCCGGATGTGAACAGAACTGATGCACCAAGTCAATTCGGCTATAAACGTAATATTAACTAAAGGTAAATTGAATAAATATTCATGTTACGGCTGGATACACAGAAAATGTTTGTCTGAAACGGAGGCATAACCGCCGAAGCTTGTAAGCAAAGCGAAGACGAGCGATACTTGAATGAGCAACTTCATATTTGGGAAGAATGATAAACTAATGAAAGGATGATATGCGATTCTGATGTTTATGTGGCCGATTTTGTTCGGGATCTGAAAATAAATCACAGAGGCGGACCAGCCGGAATATGGTTGATGTCGGGCGATATATGATTGAAGTTGGTGTGCTTTTTATGCCATTTCCGTTATTTATATGGAAGCTTTTGGGAATGGATGGAATATGGTTAGCGGCGATGATTGTGCATAATAACTGTATTTCGGATGAAGTGAACATTAGCGATTAGTCACGAGTGATGATTTCATATCAAATGTTAGGGAACTTTCGTGTATCCAACAAATAATGTCCAATTGATCTCAACGACTAATAACGAATAATATGGGTTTGAAATTCAAACTTTGAATTCGAGCCAAAACATTTAAAGAGTAAAGCAAACGAAACGCTGTAGAAAATCTCTGATTTAGTTCAAATTTGCGCAAAATTTGCGAGAATTTATACAAAATCAGAGATTTGCGGTGTTGTGTGGGTGAAAACTTTTAATTTTGATACTAAAATATCCTACAATTTTAAAAATTAACATAATATATCTAATCACTCGAAATCACAAGTGAAGCGGGGTTGTCGTAAGAAATTAGATCCCTTCCGTCCCTCTGATCTCAGCAATTCATTTTTCAATGAAAAATGCCATTACCTAAAAAATGCCTAAAAACGGTAATTTTTGACCAAAATAGGTCACTTTTTAGCCGCAGATTTGTTATTTTCTGTTTTTTACACTATTTCTTTTTCTCTTACTCGTAATGATGAGTGTGATTGCAAAATAAATCTACTGGCGAAAGGGTGTTAGAGGGAGAGCTGAGATAGAGGGAGCTAAAAAACAAGTAAACCGTTTTTGGTGGGTGATGAACTGCATGATTGTGGAATTGTCCGGGCGATGAATGGTGAGTAGCGGACGTTTTTAGATGAGACATGTAGACATTTTTCATGCTTAGTTCTAGTGTAAACTAATGCCTTGCTTGAAGTCAAGACTTTGGCTTATAGCATACTTATTCCTTTATAGAAACTAAAATACGAGTAAAAACCGTACTTTCAAGCATAGGAAACGTCAGCGTAGTAAGCTATTTATCCCAATATTTTGGCAAAAATCTCAAATTTTTCTTTTTGTAATATTTCAAAACTTTCAAATACAAAACGGCGATCTTCTTAGTTTGAACTTCGAATGAATCGTTGAAATTTTTGACAGACTATTACAGCTAAAATGTGATTGAAAGGCTTGAGTTCAATAGCTCTAGAACACAAGGAAACACTATTTTTATATTAACTTTAAAGAATAAATTCTAAATAGTCCAATTCGAAGGATATCGGTTACACTTTAAATTTAATCCCTCGAGTTGGATTCCTTCGGGTTCACTTCCTCTTCGAGTTCAATGCTTGCCCTGCTGAAATTATCAGCTTTAAAACAAAATTTTCCCAACCTTTTCCGTAAATTTACACCTGTCGTACAAATTTGTCTCTTTCTCCTTGACAATAAATTAAAACACCTGTCATTTAGGAACCGTTTATTTGATTGCCGTAGTTCGGGATGGGGTGGCGTCGTAAATGGTTTGAGTTGCAAACGATTGTTGGTTTGATTACAAACGAAACACCTGCGCTGTAAGGCGTTTTAAGTATTTCTTTTTCCTAAATGGCATCAACCCTGGAATTATATTCGTAATCGTATTTTCGTGCTTCGTATTTATCGTCGCCACTGCGTTCGTTTTTATCAAGAACATGCAAATAATCTGAGCAAGAAAATTGTCAAATTTTTCTTTTTTTGGAGGTATATTTTCGTACAATTTTCACCTTTTCGATTATTTTCCGCAAAAATTTCTACTTTTTGTTCTTTTCGAGCACAAAGTTGAAACTATGATTTTGAATTAAAATTTCCCGCCCTTTCACCAAAAAGCTATAAAATTTGCGATTTGAAACGACAGTTTTGAAAATTTAGGTATGTGCCCAAAATTAGTAAAATGTTCACTAAAAGTGTTGCAGGAGTGTAGAAAATATTAAAAATACTAAAATAAAACTGGAAAATTGGCATTTTTTCGTATTTTTTGGCAAATTAGGCCCGGAGTCACATCGGAGTCGCCATTTTTTTCGACTCCGGAGTCAGGTTGTCATTTTGAAATTGTCCTGAATCGCGGTCAGAGTCGATTTTTTAAACATTTTGAACACTGGGTATAACTTGTCTAACCATTGTCTAGACAGAAAACTGTCTAGACAAGTAACGCCCCATAGTTTCAATTCGGTGCCAGCCCTAAAAATGTCACCACAGTCACTAAATGCCAGTTATAGCAGCGGCGCATCCAGAAACTCTGTGCTCTGATTTGGTCTCTTCTAAACTGCGTGCTATTTCTTTGTTAAAGCCAAAAAAGCGGGACACAGTCAGACACAGCAATGGTTAATCATAGCTTAGAAAAGAAGACAGAGAAATTTCTAGAGCTTCTTTCGCTTTTGTAAAATTGTCTATGTTTATCATTGCTGTGTCTGACTGTGTCCCGCTTTTTTGGCTTTAACAAAGAAATAGCACGCAGTTTAGAAGAGACTAAATCAGAGCACAGAGTTTCTGATTGCGCTAAAGGTCCATAGTAAAGATGGTTAGATTTCAGATGCTGGTCGAATTCTTGTATGGATACAGCGACACAAGTGGGTTCTCATGGTTCAGGCTTTTGTACGATTTGGTCGGTGTTGTGGACATAATTTTGCAAACCTACAACTTTATAGTGATATACGTAGCCACGCCAAAGTCAATGCACGGCTACAGATTCTATCTTTATTTTCAAACGGTAAATGCAAATACCATATTTGAACACATCCAGTTATGAACTTATCCGAAAGTTTCAATTTTAATTTTCCACTTTGCATTGTACCGTTTTTCTCTTGAGTAAGCCCTTGGCAATCCCCTTTATAGCTTCTAGAACATTCTGAATTTGAAATATGTTGTAGCCTATGCCCTTAGCTACAACATATCACAAATTCAGAATTTTTAGCAAATTTAGAAACCTATAAAATGGCCTTGGCGTAATCTTGGCGTTCTGCCGGGGGGGGGCTTACTCAAGAGAAATAACGGTATTTGGCATCGTTAAACTCTAATAATTTAGATATGTGATCTATTTTTTGAACTTTGGTATTTGCTTGTTGTAGCTCCAGTGTTGGTCAGAATGCCCGGCTGCATCACGTTTCGAAGTCGTCTTGACTTGTCAAACGAATATATGCGGATCGAAGTAAGCTTATGTCTAAAAAACGAAATAATTTTATGTAACGGGATGTAACAAAGATTAAAAAATCTAGGTACAGAATGCATTTGAAGTGCATTCTTAGGGTCCCTTCTCTCCATGATCTATTTCGTCCATAATTTTTAAAAGTGCATTCATCCCGGAGTACTTTAGGCTTAAGCGCTTCAAAGGAAAAAATAAAAATATATCCTTTCCTTGGGACACCCGTAGGGAGTCCTAAGTCGCTAGTATATGATAGGGTATACAGTCGTACCTCGATATAAGGTCACCCCGATATAAGGTAAACCTCGATATAAGGTCAGTTTTGTCCGGTCCCGGCCAAAATATAAGGATATACATACAAAACGATCCTCGATATAAGGTCATCAGACCTCGATATACGGTCGCGCCGGCGAAAATTTTGAGGATTTTTCACAAATTTTCAAAATTTTTCGCTTATTTTGCTCTACATTATTTAACCATTTCGTAAATTTTCGCTTACTTTTTACCTTTTAAGTAAAATAGAGGTAAAATAGAGTAATTTTAAGGCATAAATGTATCAGAGGGCCAAAAACAGCATGAAAACACAAAAAATGGCATTTTTGGGCCATTTTTTCCTTTGGAAAAATTGGGCCTCGGTCCCCAGCGCGACCTTATATCGAAGTTCGACTGTATTTATTTTTCTTCCATTTCCTCGTTTAGATGGCCATAGTGTTCTTCTTGGGAAGTTTGCTAATTTGTGCTCAACATTACAGCTGCCTATATCGATTTATGGTCATAACTAAGGCGGAAGATGACACAGTTGTCCATGGCTTTAACAGACCTTTTATGAAATGTATCGGAGTGGGTATTCTTCTTATGATTTCGGCCACAGTGGGGTTCTGCGCCTATGAAATTGCAGCGGACGATCAGGTGGGTAATATAACCGGGTGAATAGAAGTGAGAAACTGATAAAATGTTAATTTTTTAATTTCCGAAAACCAATACAGTTTATGAACGACAGATTTTGGGCGACCAGATATTTGGACGTCCTATTTATGGACG
Organism: Ditylenchus destructor; assembly: GCA_022814885.1. Lineage (NCBI taxonomy): Eukaryota > Metazoa > Nematoda > Chromadorea > Rhabditida > Anguinidae > Ditylenchus > Ditylenchus destructor. The sequence goes on from JAKKPZ010000249.1 coordinate 33,923, forward strand.
ATCAGTTTATGGACGCCTCCATCCGGCATATGTGAGAATTTAATATGCCTTTGATCCCCTAACCTTTTATTAAAAAATTGTGCACCGCTATATAGTCGATAATTATGTGGAAGGCTAGCAGAAGAAGCGCTCAATGGGATAAAAATTCACCTGTGCCAAGGCGCCAGCTGAATTTTAAACGGTGTTTAATAATTATATTTCTCTTTGGAGAATTGCTCTGTCAAAGGGAAAATGAAACATGCGATCTCATTCGTTTACAGATTCATTACTCAATCATTTTTCGTCTAGAGAAGTTCATCGGAGAGAAATAATATCGGAAACATAGCGTTTTCTATGAGCCGTTGAGTTTTTTCTGGTGCGTAGTTTCCCACAAAGCATAATGATTTACAGGCCCCTAAAACCGGTTCTTTTTCCCTTAAATGTGTGTGAAAACCGCGCAATTCAAACAAGAATTATGGTTTAGCTCCCTTAAATGGGCTGATTAACACCCGGAGGACGGAGTGGAACAAACGATACAATTTATACAGAAATCGTGCGAATTCTTGCTGCAATAATTTAGTCAATAATTTTTTCTAATGAAAGGATTTGCATACAAGTTATACGTTTCTAGAACGTTGGAGTCATTAGCGATATCGACATATAGCTTAAATTTGAATGTCAACAAAACCTCATGCAGCGGTTCCTCTACACATGACACGGGGCGGACTTCAAAGGTCATATTTTTTCAATTGCTTTGAAACTACTAAAGATCACCGACAGAAAAAAGTACTGTAATATTCGTGCACACTACTCCCAGTCCTACCATAATAGAATTTTGTTCCAGTCCGTCCTCCGGATGTTAAACCTAAGCCTAAAATATGCCGTAATAAGCCATGCCAAGCTCTAGGAGAAGAACACCGAATTTAGGGGAAAGAACCGAATTTACGGGCCAGAAAACCATTCTGCCCCACAGAATTATCGACTGCAATATTTGATGGCTTAATTTAATCAATTTCAGTACGTAGAGAGCGCGTACCATCTCGTGACTGCAGAGAGAGAGAAACAGGAACATAGAATTGTAAAAAAGAAAATATATTGGTGGTGTCTCGATTGGAGCAATCGACTACCGTGGTATTATACAATTGGGACGTTGTTTCTTGCTTCGCAAATAATGAACTTTATCGGTTTCTTCGCAATAATCAGATTGGTGAAATCGGTTCAAAATAGGTTAACGCCCGCAACCTACAAGATGCATGTGACCTTGTCCATACTCCTCTGCATACAGGTATAGTCGACTCTCCGATTAACAGGGATTACATGAATTTTTTCATTTTATAAAATCCTTGAAAATTTTATTTTATTTTTTGCCATTTGGCTTTAAAAACCGATTTTTCTTTACTTTTCTTTATTTTTCCTTACTTGGTAAGAAAACTTTTACCTTCACCACCCTAGGCCCGGTCTTGATCCCAAGGGATGGTCCTATATTAGTCTCAGTTAAGTTACAACCTCTTTCTGAAGGAGCTCCTCCTTTATGTAGTCCTGCCCCAGATGAATCATAGTCTGTGAGACCGCCGGACAATCAGAGAAACACATATTGTTTTGTCATTCGTGAATGTTTATTCAATGAATGACCGTCTAACGACGAAATAGTGTTTGTTTTCTAACTGTCTAGCGGTTTCACAGACTATGATTCATCTGCGGCAGCACCCACATAGAGGAGGAGCTCCTTCATGGCCAAACTCACTTATCGTACACCCTCATTTAAGTTACACCTTGGAGGCCTCCCCTTGAGGTGTGCGATAAGAGAGGGTTGACTGTATCAAATTTTTTTGCATCATTGGAGAGAGCAATAAAGCTTGCCTAAACACATACTTTCAGGGACTAGTGCCATTATTCTGCATGGTGATACCAATGGTCTTCATATTGGTTATAGGTCGATTGTTCAACCTGCCCTACGTGGCTGATTTGACAAGAATTTTGTTTATGCTTATAGGAGCCTTTCCTTTGATCAACGGCATTCTTGTTGTGACTTTCATCGGGCCCTATCGGCGCTTCGCAATTTCTTTGTGGCGACGACTCTGGTGCATTAAACGGACAGTAAATGTGGCACCTGTAGTAGTGTCGCAAACACGCACCCAAGGTCTCGTCGAGTGAGGTGTCGATGGATAAATAATATGGATTTGGAGAGGTTGCTTTTCCAGGACACATCCCCGACTCGCACTTCTGTCAAGAGTAATGGCCTGAAAGATCCTGCAATCTTGGATCTTGGCACCCAATATCAGGCATCGATATAAAAACAAATAAACGCAATTAAATGGATCGCACACTGGAAGCTTTATTTCCATATTATTATTATATAGCTAGCTATATCTAAAATTTCTTGTGTTTGTCTTTGTGCTTGGATAGAGTCGAAAGAGTTGTTTGTACAGTTGCCTTAAAGTCAACTGTCACCCAAAATCCCGGAGTTGATTTCCCAATGAGGAGCTCAATTGATTAGCTATATACTGACTGTATTACACAACATCCTAGTATATCCACTCTACCTAAGTCGCACGTGTCCGTTGTCACACGGCGTAACTTTTTTAGTACCCTCGGTACAGGGGTGCGTGATAGCTCATTTTGTAGGTCTCAAGCTGAGGGGTTTTAGGTTTTGGGAGCGGAGATATCAAAAAGTGGCCTTTTTTGTCAAAAAGTGCAAAAATGCAGGTTTTTTTACGCTACAAAGGAAACTTTTTTTGTTCCCCCGATACAGGGGTGTTTGATAGCTCATTTTGTAGGCCTCAAAAAGTTGGTATACGAATCCGCAAAAATTGGGGAGCGGGGATCTCAAAAAGTGGCCTTTTTTGCCAAAAAGTGGCAAAAAGTGATCATTTTCTGGAATGAGCACAAAGCTCGGAAAAGGTCACAAATTCAGTCCTTATGTAGTAAATCGACCTCGCTGATTTTTTTTTTTTTTTTTTTTTTTTTTTTTTTTTTTTTTTTTTTTTTTATTATATAGCTAGCTATATCTAAAATTTCTTGTGTTTGTCTTTGTGCTTGGATAGAGTCGAAAGAGTTGTTTGTACAGTTGCCTTAAAGTCAACTGTCACCCAAAATCCCGGAGTTGATTTCCCAATGAGGAGCTCAATTGATTAGACTATATACTTGACTGTATTACACAACATCCTAGTATATCCACTCTACCTAAGTCGCACGTGTCCGTCGTCACACGGCGTAACCTTTTTAGTGCCCTCGATACAGGGGTGTGTGATAACTCATTTTGTAGGTCTCAAGCTGTAGGGCCCGGGTTTTCAAAAATTTGGGAGCGGAGATATCAAAAAGTGGCCTTTTTGTCAAAAAGTGCAAAAATGCAGGTTTTTTTACGCTACAAAGGAAACTTTTTTTGTTCCCCCCGATACAGGGGTGTTTGATAGCTCATTTTGTAGGCCTCAAAAAGTTGGTATACGAATCCGCAATAATTGGGGAGCGGCGATCTCAAAAAGTGGCCTTTTTTGCCAAAAAGTGGCAAAAAGTGACCACTTTCTGGGAATGAGCACAAAGCTCGGAAAAGGTCACAAATTCAGTCCTTATGTAGTAAATCGACCTCGCTGAGTTCGAATCCGGGGTCAGAATTTACCCCGGAACCTTCCAGAATTTTCTAGAAGCTTTCACAGTATCGGCCCAGCAGTGTACTAGGCCGCGGCAGTGTACTAGAGTGACGCGCCGCGCCTTCGGCGCGTTCGTGGAGTAGCGCACTGTTGGGGACTAGGCATCAGTTTGCAAGAAATTAATATCCAGATAAAACTCTCGAGGCCGCCGCTTTCACCGCCTTTTCGGAGTACCTAATTTTGGGATGTTTAATTTTTTTGTTTAAACCGGTGCCTTTCGTATTCTATCGGGTGAGAGCTTTCAAATTTCCTGATACTCAAAGCTCTCACCCGATAGAATAGCGGCGGCGGCCTCGAGAGTTTTATCTGGATATTAATTTCTTGCAAACTGATGCCTAGTCCCCAACAGTGCGCTACTCCCCCCAACAGAACGCCCCCAACAGTGACGCGCCGCGCCGAAGGCGCGGCGCGTCACTAGGTATGAAGATATCGTCGAATGGAAATCAAGTTGATTCATACGAATCTGCAGCAAAATCAAACTATCGATTCATTTGAAAATGTTTATGTTTATTTATAGTACAATTACAGAACAGCAAAACAATTTAACATTTATTGTTTGTACTGTATTGTCTCTTTGTACTTTACTGGACTGAATTTGCAAGAGATACATCAATGCACGAATTCTTGAATATCTTGAATTTTCCACAAGACTTTACCAGTCCATATCATTCGGATTCTTCGGTGGTACTACTTTTTTCTTCTAAATTGAGTTGGTTATAACTTTATCCAAATAAAATAAATCAAAACTAATCATAAATCTGATAGAAGAGAAAGCATTACGCAATTTCAGGCTAGATCGTTAAACATTTTCACTGCGATCACAAAGTTAAATATGGCTAACCTTTTTATTGTTCCCCGCAGCGGCGTAATCGGGAAAGGCGATGCAAGCAATTGCGATAAGCAATTGTTTCTTGTAAGCACTCACCACGCCGTCTCCGAATTGCTGCTCTTGTGGCATAGCGTTCACGAGAACGGCGAAAAGCAAGACAACCACGAAACACTTGTACATTTTCGTTTAATATAATCTGGAATTATTAAATATGAGAAAAGAAAGTGGTACCAAATCATAAAAGAAATTTCGTTCTTGTATATTCGATATACGCTTTGATACAAACTGCAAATCAGTCCATACTGACGTGGACGTAATGAAGTGATTTTGTTAAAGTTCAAAAACTCCTTATTCCCGACACGAAAATTGAACACACGAAAACAAATACGGAATGTAATCCCAAAACAAATACTCATTATTCAAATCTACCGAGTATATCTATTATAGTTTTATGATTGGGTCACATTTTTTCTCCGCACTCTAAATCGAGCTTTTAGAGCTTATAGAGCTCGGGTTTTTTTTCTGGACTAAGTCGACCATAAGGAAGTCCGCGAACCGTTTTTAGACCGATATGATATCTAAATTTAGACAAAATTAGACAAAACTGAGTTTTTGAGGGCATTTTTGACGGCCCGAACCCTAATTTTGTCGGTCACAGATTTTGTCCCTAATTTTTCGAAGGGCAACAATAACGCGCCGAAGGACCGAAATAGTGTCATGTTGCTCTACTCCCGATCAACCCTTTCTCCCGAACAACACTTCCTAACTCATGTGGTCGGGCGCAGAGCGCCCAACCTTCCCCTTAGAATGTGAGGGAGCTTAGAGCATATTTTTCGCTGATTTCAATCTTTTAATGAGCGAGGGTCGCAGGGCCGAGGTAAGGGGCGCGGAATATTAGAGCCGCGTAGCGGCTCCTCCCAAGCTAGTTATCATATAACAAAATTGAGTAAAGTCTAATGTTAGCCTTAAGTGCGAAATATGAAGAAAACGGTTCACTAAAACTTTATATAAAGAGAGTTTCAAAAGAATTGTTGGCACATCTGCCATATCAAAATGCATGGTATCGTCTGTCACATCAAACCACCTGTCAGTCACGAGACGAAATTCGAGTCTAAAACGTTTAAATCGCGACAAAACGTTCCCGAATTCCAACCGAAATTTGAATCGAGCCCGAAAATTTCCATTTGATGCAAATAACAGCAGCTGAAAAAATAAAGTGGGAAACTAGACAGAATCCTAACCTGACTAACCTAGATTTAATGCTCTATGTCAAGTGCTCAGCATATGATTCATCATTCAACCTACATTCAATCATTCGCTTGGAATAACACCAATTGAATAAACAAACAATTCGATAGCTTTGCAACTTGAATTGGCTTTTTCATCTTAATCTTTAATCGGTTAAGGAAAAGAAAGTAAATGGTGGGGAAAAATCCGCACTCGTGTTTTTTCTAAAAAATTTTACTATATGCAAATGAACATAATGCATAATATCCCCCGGTAAGTAGCAAGTATTATAGACATAGGTCAATAGTAACTATATACACATTTACTGTTTCTCGATCACCCATTTCTGCTGATTTTGTCAATTCATTTCTTGGTACCCTCGGCGAGGCGCTGTACAAGATTTGACCAGGTATATCTGCAGAAATCTTGCAATTTTTTTTGTTGACAACTTTTATACACAAGTTAAACTAGACAAAATTCTGAAGACTATAGCGAAAACCCGACTTTATTTCGCCAACTTTTATGGATTTTAGAGCTGATTTTGTAAAATACAGATTTTGGAGAAAATCGGTATTCTTTGGCTGACATTTGGCTGCAGATAACTCTACAATTCACAACACCTGGCTGAATAATGTCAGGTTTTCGCTATAGTCTTCAGAATTTTGCCTAGTTTCATCCGCATATAAGATTACGGAAGAATAAAAACATTTTTATGAAATCTGTGGGAATTTCTGGAGACACACCTGGTCAAAAAATTTTGATCCCGACCAAAAAATTAAACACCGAATTTTTGGCATTCCAGAGAAGTACCGGACAAATTCTCATTATAGGATCCTGGCTAAGGCTCTCTACTGTATTACTGTTTTTACAGCTCCGCCGGAGTTCTAATTTTGGAGGAGATAGTATTGTGTCACGTCCCGGTGCGAAAATTTTCGGAATAGTACTTGTACACTCGGGATCGGAGGGTGTCTTCATTTGATGCCATATTTGCAAAATTTTGAACGATCATTACAAAACTGTGTTATACAATTTTGGAAACTAGACAAAATTTGCTACAACTATAATTCAAAGTCCGGAGGTGGGAATCGAAAATTTTGCAAATTAGTGGTCATTTAAACCAGTGCGGATTTTTTCCCACCCGTTATTGCGCATCATGTCAAGTGCTAAGCCTATGATTAATGATTCAACCGACATTCAGTCATTCGGTTCCGGAGCGAAGATATGGCTAAGGAGTGGGCGTTGTTAAAGGGCTTTATTAAAGTGATAACGTTATCATTATCCTATAGATCTATTATAGTATTAGGATTGGGTGACGTTTTTTCTCCGGGCCCTAAATCGCGATATAGAGCCCGGGTTTTTTTCTTACGGACTAAGTCGACCATAAGGAAGACCCTCAACCGGTTTTTAGACCGATTTTAGATCTAAATTTAGACTAAATTAGACAAAAGTGCATTTTTAAGGAAAAATGCACCCCTAAGAATCAGGGCTGGGAACTTTGATCGCGGGTCCGAACCGATCCGATACCTGGTGACCGCAAACTCGATCCGATCCCCAAAAAACCCGATATTTCCGATCCGATCCGATCCAAAATTTTTCACCAAATTTGGCTGTTTTTCAAAAATTTTTCCCAAATCATCTAAGTTTGCTATTTATGCCCAAAAGTGGGTCAAATTTGCAATTTTTTGATAAAATATGCCAAAATTTATGTTTTTTATGAACTTGTACAATTGTACTACTTTTACCTAATTTTAAAATAACAGGAATAAATAGCGCCGCAGGCGAAAATTTTTCAATTTTTTGGCGAATTTCATATAAAAACCTTCAATTTTTGGCGTTTTAAGCTCAAAATCAGTACCGTTAGTTTCTAAAAACTGTTCAAGTTGCAATTTTAGTGATCATTGATCATGCCTTTTGATTTCTTAATTGCACTTCGAAGAGCCGTGTTCAATGAACACTAAGCATAAATTCCGTTTGTGATACATTTGTTCACAACATTTGCTTTCCCAGGAACCAAAAGGTTTATTCGAAAACAAACCAGGGGCTTTTAGTTCCACTGTGTAAAGGGGAAGCAGTTAGCGCGGGGGCGCGCATGCCGGACCAAAAGATGAGACACAACGGGAGCAAAGAGGACGTTAGCCATGAAAAGGAAAGCGGCCGAGTGGTCCCAAGTTGGTCCAACGATCAACTGTATATAACTCTGCCACTGCCCATTGAGAAGAACAGTTCGGAGGATAGCTCGGGGAACGCTCTGGGGATGATCGGCAGCTGGACGGTCGTCTTTGAACAACCAAGTCCAACGACCAGTGCGCTAACACAGTTAGCACAAAGGGGAGGAGATCGAAGAGCAAAAGGAAAGCGGCGCCATCCTTGGCGCCGCATTACGAAATGGAGATGGGGAAATAAGTTTTGTTCGGAAGAGCGTCATTCTTGATTTTCGATAGGGAACGATTTATTCTGTGGGGAATATCTGAGCTTTTGAATAATTTGTGATTATGTTTCTGATGAATAAATAATAATTTTATAAGGTCGAATGCGCATTCCAATATTTGTTTATAAGGAATCATGAAATCGCCACTAGGTATTTGCGTTTCATAAAATACAAAAAGGTTTAGGATTCTGGGTAATTCCACTTAGACTAGTGAAGACTAGGGTGTCGCTAGGACCAGCACCCGTGCCCAAGGAGGAGGGCACACTTAACTAAACGACAATCACTGTCGAAAACCAATGGAGAAAGAACGAAAAAACAGCGCCGCAGGCGAAAATTTTTCAATTTTTCCCGGTTTGGTACAAAAATTATTCGATTTTTCGCGATTTTCATATAAAAATATTCAAAATTCTTGCAGGAGAAATGGTAACCAAATAGCGCCGCGGGCGAAAATTTTGTAATTTTGGAATGGTGGTTCATTAAAATTTTCTAAAATTTTTCCCGGACGCGCCCTATCGGGCACGGCCGGCGGGAATTTAAATTTGAATTCCCCGCCCGAGTGCATTCTTAGGGGTGCTTGGATCGGTTCAAAAAGGCCAAAAAAACCGATCCGATCCGATCCTCAAAAAACCCGATATTTCCGATCCGATTCGATCTCCCAGTCCTGCTAAGAATGCTCTCAAAACACCGTCACTAAGAAAATGACGATTTTTTAGACGAAATTTTAGACAAAAGGTCGATTCTTAGGGGTACATTGTCTCCGTGACGATGTTTTGAGGGCATTCTTAGTAGTGCTTAATTTCGAATTTGAGGTCATAATTCAGCTAAATTTAGACAAATTTTAGACAAAAATTTTTTGGAAGGGCCATTCTTACAAGTGCATTTTCTCCGTGACGGTGTTTTGATGGCATTCTTAGGGGTGCATTCACCTATGTTGGAGCGGCCGAAGGCTGCTCGGCAATTTTTACCGAGCAATTTTTATTTTCGGCAATTTTTACTGGGAAAATGTCCAAACCAAGGACAGATACAGATCCTTCTCTATAGGCAAATGGAAGACTATATAGATCAATGAATCCAAACACAGTCTAGAAAGAATTATAATTTTGAATGGCTTTATTCTAATTCCACAAATTACGTTCTTTACAAGTTTTGGAAATAATCAATATTATAAGACGCATATTTCCATGATTACATAATGAGTTTATTTCCTTTCAGCTACATCCGTATCAGTGAAATTAACCGTGAAATCAACAACACAAATGATAAATGTAATTCTAAAAATTCAGAGTACATCGCACTAACTATTGATAAGCTATAATTCTGGGAACGGGTGAATCTGTGGACTCGACCGAGGGTTACGCGCTACTGCATTTGCGACGGAATACAACAAACTTTTCGTAACCGATCCGGTACGGGCTAAAATTTCTTGTCTTTGTGCTTGGATAGAGTCGAAAGAGTTGTTTGCACAGTTGCCTTAAAGTCAACTGTCACCAAAAATCCCGGAGTTGGTTTCCTAATGAGGAGCTCAATTGATTAGACTATATACTTGACTGTTTTAGACAACATCCTAGTATATAGTCACTAGGTATGAAGATATCGTCGAATAGAAATCAAGTTGATTCATACGAATCTGCAGCAAAATCAAACTATCGATTCATTTGAAAATGTTTATGTTTATTTATAGTACAATTATAGAACAGCAATACAATTTAACATTTATTGTTTGTACTGTATTGTCTCTCTGTACTTTAGTGGACTGAATTTGCAAGAATATCTTGAATTTCCCATAAGACTTTAATAGTCCATACCTTGCACGCCATCTGTTTTCACCTAAATTGGAGTTGTTTATAACTTTATCTAAATAAAATTAATCAAAACCAATCATAAATCTCATAGAAGAGAAAGCATTATGCAATTTCAGGCTATCTGTTTGTGCAAAGAATAATTTCCAAGTTTGAATTGGCGTAAATACATTTTAGCCCTTTTAGAAGGGCGCTAGCTCAAATCTTATATTGCTAAGCGCCTCTTAAATACGGGCTTAGAAATATTAGATTTGAGCTAGCGCCCTTCTAAAAGCGCTAAAATGTAATGGCGCGAATTTAAACTTGGAAATTATTCTTTGCACAAACAGATAGATCGTTAAACATTTTCACTGCGATCACAAAGTTAAATATGGCTAACCTGTTTAGTGTCCCACGCAGCGGCGTAGTCAGGAAAGGCGACACAAGCAATTGCGAAAAGCAATTGTTTCTTGTAAGCACTCACCACGCCGTCTCCGAATTGCGGCTCTTGTGGCATAGCGTTCACGAGAACGGCGAAAAGCAAGACAATCGCGAAACACTTGTACATTTTCGTTTAATATAATCTGGAATTATTAAATTTGAAGTAAAATTGTCGCTGATCAAAAAGAAAGTGATATAAAATCATAAAAGAAATTTCGTTCTTATATTTTCTATTGGATATTGAATACACGAAAACAAATACGGAAAGGAATCACAAAACAAATTCCGTTATTCAAATCTACTGAGTATATAATCATATAACAAAATTGAGTAAAGTCTAATGTTAGCCTTAAGTGCGAAATATGAAGAAAACGGTTCACTAAAACTTTATATAAAGAGAGCTTCAAAGGAATTGTTGGCACATCTGCCATATCAAATTGCATGGTATCGTCTGTCACATTAAACCACCTGTCAGTCACGAGATGAAATTCGAGTCTAAAACGTTTAAATCGCGACAAAATCGAGCCCAAAAATTTCCATTTGATGCAAATAACAGCAGCTGAACAAAAGTGGGAAACTAGACAGAATCCTAAGCTGCATTATCCTAGATTTAATGGTCTATGTCAAGTGCTCAGCCTATGATTCATCATTCAACCTACATTCAATCATTCGCTTGGAACCAATTGAATAAACAAACAATTCGATAGCTTTGCAACTTGAATTGGCTTTTTCATCTTAATCTTTAATCGGTTAAGGAAAAGAAAGCATCGCGAATTTATGTCAAGTGCTAAGCCTATGTTTCATCATTCAATTTATTTAGAATGGCTTTAGTCTAAACTGTTGCACAACTTTGTCCACAAATTACGTTCTTTACAAGTTTTAGAAATAACACTAAGACACATAAGACGCATAATTCCATGATTAACTAATCAATTTATTTCCTTTCAGCTACATCCGAATCAGTGAAATTAATCGTGAAATTAACAACACAAATGATAAACGTAATTCTTAAAATTCAGAGTACATCGTACTAACTATTGATAAGCTATAATTCTGGGAACGGGTGAATCCGTGAACTCGATCGAGGGTTACGCGCTACTGCATTTGCGACGGAATACAACAAACTTTTCGTAACCGATCGGGTATAGGCTAAAATTTCGGAAATTGGTATCTGTCGTTTATCGGAAGGCACAGTACACTTGAAGACCACCTAGCGTGGTAGCAGAAACCTTCGACAGTCTTGCTGAAGTTTCTGCTACCTTAGGACCTAGCCTCTATTTTGAAATTTAGACCCTCATAATTTCATTTTAGGCAAACAAAGCCTAATAAGAGCATACTCTTATACATGGGAATCGAGTGGGACTTATAGTTTAGGCTCAGGTTTAAACTTAAGAACCAGCTTAAAGATTTCATGTTGGCCTTCAAGTGTAGGGTGCGCTTATTGAATTGGTAGGAAGAATTGAAAATTTAGTTTTTTTGCTCAGAAACATGGTATATTTAATGTATTTATAAACGAAATACAAATTTTAGGCAACAATTTAGAACAGCAAGTCTTTGGGTTAAAAATGTACCTTTTTGTAATTTTCAATTTTTTTAACACGACACATGCCAATTCATGAGAAAGTTGCCATTTGACGAACAAAGTTATAACAAAAATTTATAATAACCATCTTTGAAGTTTTTGAAACATTTATATAAATTTATTTCAAATTTGAGGGTGTGTCGACAGATAATATCAGGTTAAACTTTTTTGCATGTGCCGATGAAAGCGTTGCACTTTGGACAATAGTGCTCCGTGTTCTAAATTGCAAAGCTTGGTTATTTTATCTGTTTCTAAACGTTAGCCTACCTTTGTACAATTCGTGCAGAAAGGTATGAGACAGCAACCGAGCCAGCATCTAAATGCGAATTTTTGTAGAGAAACTAGTGGGGCTATATAGTAGCAATATAGCCGCTCTAGGACTCCGCTATCAGCACACTTAAGCCTAGCCAAGGCCAACTTATTAGGCTAAACATACTAGGGCAAAGGAGCTTACATAGGTCGTCAGCAAATCCCACAAATCTCGGCAGTGGGGTACGATCATTACCCCATGATTACCGTTTTCGCCATAACTTTTTTCTAGAACATTCTAGAAGTATGTGCATGCCGCATCTCGATTCAAGATTCTCAAAATTCAAGTATTTTTGTCTCAAATGTTCAAATTTTGACGAAAATTTAAGAGGAAAGAGACAAAAAGTCTTGAATCTCCAGAATCTTGAATCTAGATGCGGCATGCAACATACCGACCGGTAGACTAGAGTCTTAGCTTTAATTTACGCCATTACACATACTTCTAGACTGTTCTAGAAAAAAGGTTATGACCAAAAATGGCAAGAATGGGGTAATGACCGTGCGCCTCGGCAGTGTGGATATTTTACGTAAAATGATTTCCTGGATAAAAAGCCAACTCACCCGCAAAGCATCAATATTCCAAATATTATCTGTAAGAATTTTTTAAGGTAAGTATGGTTATATATTTATAAAGGCTTACCCAAGTCAACATGCCAGACACATATTTAATAGAAGTAGTGACTTGGTTTTGACATTGTGGACACACCACGGTTGTCGGCTGGTTAGGAAGTGCCGGAGGCATCTGCATGTGTGGGGCCAATGGCTGGGCTCCGCCTTGCATGTTTGGAGGATACATCGCTGAAAGTAAATTCATAAACAAAATCGGCGTAAATTTTGGCATTGTGTTCTCTTAGAGCGTATTTGGGGTTTCAAATTTGTTTCTAACTATTATCAAAGCAATTTTTTCAAAATTTCAAGTCAAAACTAAGTCAAGCAACGTTCTTTTTTGCGGTAAAAAATAAAATAATCCACTCTACCTAAGTCGCTGTATCTACTACCTCAAAATACCATAAAAAACATAATGCCAATTCCGAACACGTTTAGTATAGAACATTTGGCGAAATATGTGTAACTCGATGTAAATAAGCGTATATATGGCAACAATATGGCATAATGGGTGTTCCCAGCTGTACTTATAGTGTGATTTCACTGTACTTACGATTGACCGAGATAAGTTTTTTCAGTCTCATAAGAAAGTTCCTAAACCGCGTGGTTATGTTCGCAACGCGATCCACCCGTTAGCTATAGGCGACTGATAGCTTAATCGATAGGTCTCTAAAAATTTAGGGTGAGATATCCAAAAATTTTCAAAATTTGAAAATTTGAATTCGCGCCAAAACACAAAACCGTTTTTTAAGGGTTTTGGCCAGGGAAAGTGGTGCTTTTTATGTTCCCAATCGATTCCTGGGGCTATTCTCGACCACTTTGCTTTTTACACTTTTTGATTTGGTGCATTTTTGAAAATTTTATGGAAAAAGCCACTTTTTGAGCAAAAAATTGGAATTTTTGATGCAAAGTGTCAGGAGGGCTGATTTTTTGCGCCCGGGGGTTTTCGGGGGTGCTGAGTCCGAATCCGCCGTCAGATTCGAGATCGGACCACCCACATCGATGTTATATGCCACATCGATGTTATAGGGTATTTAGCGGTTTTGACCATTTTCGGCTATCTCCTGTGGTCGGGCGCAGAGCGCCCGACCCTCCCCCTTGGAATGTGAGAGAACTTATAACATAGGTATATCTGTATTATACCCTTTAAAATCTATGCCGTTTTCTAGACGGTCGAAGGCCGAGTTTTTTAACGCAAAGCGTTAACCAAAAACACGGCTCATCCTCCTCCACTAGTATTGTCCATAAAGTTTGAGACAAAATCCGTCGTTTGAGTCGGAATCATATTTTTAACAGTTACGGTTTTTGGTAAAAAGTTTAAAATATCTCATGTGGGCAGAGATTTTTAAGAAGATCATCTAGCTAGTTTCTAAAAAATTGCTTCATATCAAAAACCGTCCACAATACGATTTTTGTAAAATAAAAAATTTTATTGATTAAAAAATCGGAAAACCTGCCATCCTTGATATTGTGCGGGAAAATTATTGCCGGAAAGAAATATCTGAGGAAAAATAAAGAAACAGTCTTATCAGTCGGAAATTTTAGGCAAAAATTTACTTGTGATCAAATGTAATAAAATATAGAGATGTTAAAAAAGAGAAATTCCTAGAATTCAAAAAAATTTCTTGACACATTGAATTTAATCGAAAAAAATTACTTTTCTTTCTTGAGAAGTTATCAAAATAACTAGATATCACGATGATCGATAAAGATAAAGTTCAAATAAGGAAGATTCGATGCTGAAAACGGGAACTCTATAGGGCTAAAATTGCAAAATTTTAGGTCGTTTATGAAATTTAACGGCTATTTCCCTCTAGATATTCCCTCCATTGCTCTCTGATCCGGATAATTACCGCAGAAAAGGAAATACCTTAAAGAAATGCCAAAAAAGTTCTTATCAGGCGGAAATATCCAGGTAAAAATTTACTAGTGGCGATATATGACGAAGTTATGAGTTGTTTACATCGAAAACGATGAAAAGAAAGGTATTGTGTTAAAATGTCATAACTCGGAAACCAATTCGCGGCGTGGGAAAAGAAATGTCGACACAAATTAAAAACGAGAGCTGTTTCAGAAGAAAATGTCAAGCAGACATTCCATAATATGCAATGTACTATAACTCGAATATCAATTCACATCATACCTGTGAAACCTGACGCGAGAAATGAGAAACTAAATTACAAACAGAGAAAGTTCATTGCGGTTGTCTTGGGGACGCCGCTCAAGATAAGATGAAAGGTGAGAAGGCAAGGCGAGAAATCAAACAGCCGGTAGCATCGAATGCAAAATGTCCATATATGGAGAACGACAAGCCAGTCCCGAGAAGCCTGCTAACCTGAACACTGCAAAACTAAAAGTTGATAGCTACATTCCCTCGAGCACCGCTACTTAATTAACAATACAATTTCGGGGAATCTAAAGTCACCTGCGGTCAGAGTTCTAATTGACTTTCTGGTGGAGATCCCTGGTACGGAAAATAAAAAGGTTAGAATGGAATGTAACAGTCACCTGAGAATGTACTTTGTTTTCGAGAGCGAAGCAGGTGTTTTAAAAACATTAATCAAAAATTATACTGTATTCACAAAATATATTGCATTGAATCTAAATTTTTCCGAACAATGGCTTTTTTACAAAACGAATAAAAGTACAATCATCTCGCCATATAAGGGCTCAGCGTTGGGAAATCCAACTTGGAGCCTTTCCTCACCATGCATGTATGTCTGGCTTACCTTTCCCCGCCGTACGATTGCTCATCAACTCTCTCTCTCAAAGCCGCCTGTGGTAAATAGGCGACGAGAGAAGTTAGACACTGACAAACAACGCCTTATAAAGGTATACTTTTAGGATAGCCTTCAATCCAAGGCTGGAATGTGACTGTCACCCGACATTGACTTTTGTTTTCGTGAGACAAGCAGGTGTTTTTAAATTTTTAATCATAATATCACATGAGACTACCAGAATAGCTGACTCCAGGTATATTTCATCATGTGATTGAATGAATGGCAAAAAATGGCTTATATAAGACATGTTTCAAGTCGAATAAGCGTTCAAGTAGCTTGCCATATAAGGGTCCATGGTCGAAAAAATTCAATGTATAGAGTTTTAGTCCATGCGTCGGCCATTTTTTGCCTCGACTTATCCTCCGACAAGCGACAACGAACAAGATCTCTTACTCTTTCAAGGATAGATATGATGAAAAACGGCAACAGAGGTTAGACACTGATTGAAAACTCACTGAAAAATACGACGGTGAGTCAGCAAAGTGACAGTTGTCTGAGAATAGAAAAACAGACACTGACTTTAAGCTTTAGGGGAAGAACGCTTTATAAGGGCATACTTTTAGGCTTAAACGGCCCCATTTGTCTTCAGATCTAAAACCAATGCCTTATCTCTGTCGTTCTCTATTCAAGAGGGAGAACCGGTTAGTTATCTCACAGCTGGCATAAAGACAAGGCAAGCAATGGCTTGATGCCATGTTTGAATGCCTCAATATTTGACTTGCTATCAGTGTCGTTTCAGGTGTTGTTTCAGGGGCGCGATTTTCACACAACATTTTCGGAAAAAATTTGGAATTTCATGGGAGACCACCCTGGAAGTAGAAATGGAACCAGAATGTTTGTCTATGGTATTTACTACCGAGTTAATTGCTTAATATCTGAAAAAATGTTTAAGAGACATACATTGCACTTTTATATTGCAACAAAATTAATAAAAAAATTTATTACTACAAATTAGAAACAAAATAATTAATTGAGTAAACATCCGAACAATGATCAGAGATCTCATTAAATTACTAACATTGAATACTTATAGGACCTCGTTATAAGAAATCTTGACTAGAGACGCAAAAAATTTTGAACACATATAGCAATTTTCTGCAAGAATTTGATCATTGATCTTATATCAAGATCTCACACAACGAGGTATGACCGAAATAAAAAACGAATGTTCGATCAATTTTTTCATACGGAGGAAGACAATATTTTTCATCGAATCGCATGGATTGGTTCAAATTATTTTTACCCGCAACGCGAAACAAAGTATCAGATATGAGTTGAATAAGATAGGAAAAGTAGGTTGGATCAAGTCTACCGCGGCAGAGGGACTTGAGATATGTTTTTGAATTGGCGCGCTTTCGAACATCATTCCCCTTTGTATTCTCCTCCCAACAAAGAAAAATTGTGTTCAAAAAACGCGCCAATTCAAAAGTGACTTCTCAATTCCGACTCCAAGATACTATAATTTAAAAGAAATTGACTAGTTTAAAATTATTCAGACAATAGACATGAACAAAAAACAGAAAAGAAAGGCAAATGATTGCGAAATAATTATATTTGGTAAAATGAGACAATAAATTATGTACAAGAATCGGAGCATAGCTCGAATAAGGACATTTCCAGTCTTGTGAAGGAAATTGATAAATTGTGGCTTAGAGTTCATTCGAAAGTGACCTCATGATATCTTCTGTCGGCAGGCCTTTTTGGGTCAAGACACTTCCCCAAAAATAGCGCCAGTTTGAAAAAAGCTGTCATTTCTGAATAAACTCTTAGCAAACTTTTGGACAAATATTTGATATTCTTTTCCAGAGAAAGTTTTCATCATCCAGAAAACCGTTACCATCCACACTTGAATGAGATTTTAAGACAAAAAATCACAGAATCGACAAGAAGTCAATTAAAAGATCAATGATCAGATTCTCGAATTTCTGTAGAGACTTTTGTTGGATCTCTTAGCGTCGTTTTTGTTCTGCCGAGTCCGATATCCTGGAGTGGGATCGCCCGATTCCGACCGGATCAGCTTCATCTTAGCGCCGTTCTCGACCATTAGTGACTGCTGCTTTTTTTGGTGCGAATGCCCGTGGGCGCTCTTGACGCTCAGGAAGTGGTTTAGAAAATTGGAGTGTCCGTTTTGATGTGTCGCGTTCAAATTATTTGCGGAGCTCGAAGGTGTGTAGTGGTGGTGAGCGTTGAGGCGCGTGAGACTCGGCGATCGACTCGATATCACGTCCGAGAGCAGAGTGCGCGTTCGGGTGTACTTGCGCTGCATTTTGCCGACTCTGAAACTCAAATTGGATTATTATTATTGGTGAGGAAAGTGTTGATGCCAGATTTTAGTTATGCCGCGAATTCAAAATTATTTTGAAAATATATTATGAATTTAACTTTTCGCCAAAATCACTTCTCTTATAATCTGTCTAATGATCTCTGATCCAAGAAACAGGAACTGAAATGATCTGGAAAAACATTTTCTAGAATATTTTTACCAAAAAAAGTTTGTGAATTCTAAAAATGCCATAAAATAAAATGACCTTTTAAGTCAGGGTGCCTACTCAGAAAATTCAGGAACCGTTCAAGTAACTAACCGTAATACCTATAATTACTCCCCGAGGGAGTAATTTTTCAAACACCCCGAGGGAGTAATTATAGGGGGAGTAATTTTAGGATGGGAGCAATTACAGGGATTATGGTATGTCCTTTATTGACAAACTTCAACTGACCTGCACTTTAGTAGATCCCTGACCGCGCCTCTAAACCTCTGCGACATGAAAGCGTAGAGAAACGGATTGACACTTGAACTGAGGAACAAGCAAAGGTATGTAGCGGGCTGTACCAAAGCTGTCCAAGAGCTCGTGCACATTTCGCCGTGAGTGTACATCTAAGAAACTTGCAAGTATTAAAATGAGTTTAATTTTCGTAAAAAAAATACCAGGTAAAGGAGCCTGGCATGATGCGGGAAGGTTAGAATCGCGAAAGATGAAACAATGGCGATTAACAGGCGGATAATCTAAAAAATATTGCAAAATATTTTGAAAATATGATATATTTTCTACACAAAATTTAACATTTTCCAAAAATGGTCACATTTTTTAAAGTTTTTCCAAAATTATAGCTTTTCTTACAAAATTGATCTCCTTTTATGGGAATATACCAGCTTTTTTCAGAAAAATAACAAATTTTGTTTCATAGTTTTCAACCCTTTTCCAAAAATTATCCAACCTTCTTGCGCGACTCCAACACCTCAGAATATATGGTCGACCCTCCTCCAGTACCCTGTTGACCTTCGTCGTGCACTTTACTGCCTCCATTCAACGCACCTGGCGTCAAAGTGGTTCCTGTTTCGCCATTACTGCACACTTGCAATGTTGTGGCGGTTGTCGCTGCGCTACCTGTGCTGTAGGTGTCTGAAAGTTGAGATATTGGGAAAAATAACGGTTTTTTATTTTTGAAGTAAAAAATTTTGGACCAATTTGTGACACTTTTCAAAAAATTTTAATATTTTTTGAGTAAAAAATTTTGAATTTTAACTGCTGAAAATTTGTTCCAACTTAAAAATTTTGAACTTCTTTGCAATTTTTTGCAAGTATGACTTTTTAATCATTTTTGGCACATTTAATTTTTTTCGGCATTTTTTGATTTATTTTGATTTTTTGCATTAATTTGATTTGCAAATTTCTGACCAAAATTTTTAGACATCAAAGTTAAATTTTCAAAGTTTAGTTTCGATTTCAAAGTCCTTCCAAAAAACTGTCAAAGTCGTTTTGCAACAATTCCAAAAAACAATCATCGGCGGTTTCCTTTGAAAATCGATCCCCTGCACTAATAAAGGTCACCTCTTGCCATATAAGGGACTTACCGTTGCTGTATCGAATAGTGAGTGGCTTAAATTGGCCTTTCCACAACACCATTCCGATTCGAGTGTAGAGGAATGCGATTGTGGCCAATGGAATGCAATACCACACCACAAAGCTTACAGTTATTATGTCGCGCGTGCTGATTGAACTAAAAATTTATTAGTCGTTAACATGTTATCTGTAAACGTATTTTTTAGTTTCTGATATTTTTTATGATTTTGAGGTCACGAGATTTTAGAGATCGTATATTTTTCGCCCCATTTCATGTCATTTGAATAATCTTTCCATGAAATATTTTTGAATTTTTACTTTTTCGCGCCAAGTCCAAAATTTACGTTAATTTGACCTGATAAGGACCCCATAACCAAATTTGGGCATTTCTGAGACTTCCTAGCTGAGATTTCTCACCCTTATAGGTTTTCGACGACGCTGAGGATGAATTTGAAGGCAAGATACGGCATTGGTAATCCCACTTTCAGGCATGATTCACGTGCCGTTTTTTGACTTTTCGACCAAAATTTTTAGCACCGAAACAACTCCCACCCCGTAGTAGAGCATACAGTGTAAGAGTGCGAAAGTGACCACCTAATGGTGTATATCTCTAACCGTCTGCCGTTCCTGAGACCTATAAAGATTTAGCTCCACAACTTTAATAAGTGTCTGGTGGGAAAGTTGAAGGTGTGAATCGTCGGGTGGGAGTTGTCGGGTGGGAGTTGTTACGGTACCAAAATTTTTACCCCAAGAAATGTGAATCTTATAAATAAGACCTGTGTTTTATGCACTTTCTTTTCCCAACAATTTTCTGATTTTCCTCCCAATTCACTTCAAAAACCGGCGCCAATTCTATTATGCACTATCGATTTTCTTTAACATTTTCCCTCGCAGAATGACATTTTCCTCTTCAGGATGACAATTCCCCATTCTATTTGTGTCAGCAGATTTTCGATAACCTCAAAGGTGAACAATAGACGTTCCAACGGTAAAAGTGTTTGTATTGGCCCCTACTCCAACTGATTACGAGACTGATAAGAAAATTGGAATGAACGCAGTAAAATTCCAAATTAGACACAAAATGTCACAAATTTCCAAAATTATATTAGACTCAATAAAGCTTAGTCTAAAAATTTGGAGCGGATAGAAATAAATTGACAGACAAATCGGATTGAATAAAATTAAAATAGGAATTGCATATTTTATAGTTTGTAGTCTCAATCATATGCTAACTTGGGCCAATAGTGCATTTCCAATCAAGAACAAAGGTATGAACATTCCTAAGATTAGGGGACAAAATATTATCTCATTGAATTTTTATCGTTTTCGGCTGTCTAGAACGTTCTGAAAATAGAAAACGTTAACCTAGACGTTCGGCCAGACAGTTAGGGAAAAACTCCAATCCCGCATTCAGCGTTTATTTGCTTCAGCATTGCTATTGAGGAAAAGGACCGTAAATTCCGAAGGTTTAAACTTTACACTTTAAAGTTTAATTTTTTTTTAGTTCAAAATTTCTATTCAAATTTTTCAAAATTTGTCTAGACGAATGGCTCTTGATTTTTCTCTTTTCACCAAAACATTGACGAAAAATGGGAGCGGTCCAAATGAAAATTTAATCTATGATCTCTAAAATCTAATGTTTCCATTGAAAATGCAAATCACGGTGAACTAAAACTGCGCCAGCAAATTTTCAGCCAGTCTGCAGCCGACTGTCTATACTGATTAACTCAGCTGATGAGTCATTCTGTGTTTTAAGTTGCGGCTGAAAGGAGATTTGGCAGAATTTGCTGGCGCAGTTTTAGAGTACACTTCAAAACGAAATATCAAATTTTACAGACCACGGGATATCAGATTTCTGAATGGAGTGGTTTCTATGGAAGAAGACGCGCGAATTTGAAACTTGATTCTTTATATCTGTCTTATCTGCATAGGGTGATTCCAAGAACAAAGTTGTTTGTTTCGGTTTGAGAAACAACTTTGCTCTTGGGACCATCCGTACCTAAATTTCAAATTCCCGCATCTTTTTTCGGCAATGGATTTGACTCTTCTGAGAATATAAGACGACTGAGCACATGACACGTTTTTTCAAAAAATGGGTCAAATCATATCAAAAATTCAGGGTACAAAAAATTAAAGAAAATATTCAAATTCCCACAAAATAACTGACCCATAACCACTCATGTCACGAGCACAGGATGCCAGCTCTCCAAACTGTAGCTCTTTCGTCGTGAAATAGTAGGGCAGGTTGATCACCAAAGAGATTGTCCAAATGGCAATCATCATCCCGACGCGAAGTTTCGGCGTCAACAGTTTCAGAGCCAACAATGGGTGGAGAACAGCGATGTATTTCTCCAGAGAAACACAGATCAGAATTCCGATGCCCGTACATGGCACAAGGTGAAGTACCAGGACGTAGAGTTTGCATACCATATTGCCTGGAAGAAAATGTATCTTGGATGAGAACATGACAATATCCCAAAAATGGCAACTTTGGAGCACTATAGGTGAGATTTGGGGGGTTCGACGTGAGATACAAGCTTTGAAAAATCTAAAAGTCGCCAGAAAAATTTTTCAAAAATTCAAATTTTTGGCGGGGAACACAAAATTTAGGCAAAAACACCGACTTTACCCACTATTTTGGATCTATAGTAGATTCTTATTTAGTCTTATATTAGCCATATTTGGTATCTGAAAAGAAAATTGAAAATTTAGTCGAAAATGGTTCGCAAGGTAACCAATAAAACAAGGCAGGTCCAGGCCTTCAAAATTTTTGACTTTTTTTGCCGATCTTTATACTGATACTAAAATGAACGGTACTGTATTAGAGCTTATATCAAGATATACATGTGTTTTCAATCGGCAAACATTAAAACTCACCTAATGGCCAGTGACCGTTCATAGAGCCAACAACGTGGAACATATTTTGGAGTATACCTGCGAACAAAAAACACTAAAAATCTAAAAACTCGAACAAAAAATAAACATACAAAAAATGGCGACCAACAAATCGGCAAAGGCCAAATTAGCCAGCTAAAAACGGTATTACTTTTTTTATACTATATAAAAGTCAAATAAAAATTCCTACGAAAAAGTTTGTCGCCGTCCTCATCGACCTGTGCACACATATCACAACAATGGTGAACATATTGCCTAAAAATTAGTATTTAGTTGGTTTTACTTTGATGGTTTTTGATCAATTTTTGTTTGAATCAGAAAAAGAACTGATAATAAACTGAAAATGTATGCTCTCTGGTGTCTAACTCTGTGATCATGGAATCCTCTGTCTTTTCTTTTGCTGTGAGACTATCAATATCTCTCTCACTTTCTCTCTCTCACTTTCTCTCTCTCCATCTCTTTCGTTCAAAAGCCGCATGTGATGAGCAGACGACGAGAGAGACTAGACATTAACTTTAGATTTCAGGATAACAACTCCTTATAAGTAAAGACCCCAAAAATATTTTTTTAATTCCGGTTTTAATTAATTAAAATATTTAAAAAAATCGCAAAATATTAAAAAAAAATATTTTTTTTAAATAGCTATTTTTTGCCGATACTAGACTTTAATTCTGCTTTTTTAGCCTTCATTGTTACTTCAGACTAAATTAAAAGCTAAAATTCAACAAAATATAACAAATTTTGGAAAAAAACGGCAAAATAAAAAAAATTTTTTTGAAAAATTTTGTAAAAAAAATTTTCCGGCAAAATTTTTTGGTAAAATTTCTCCGCCGAAAAAAATTTCGCGGCGGCCTAAGGCCGCCGCGAAATTTTGCCAGAAAATCGCAAAATTTGTCCAAAAATGCCAAAATATTTACTAAAATATAAGTAAAATTCCCAAAATATGCAAAATATTTTTTAAATAAAAAAAATATTTTAAAAATATTTTAGTTAAAAAAGGCCAAAATATTTTAAAAATATTTTTTTTATTTTAAAAATATTTTTGGGGTCTTTACTTATAAGGCATATTTTTAGACCTAGGCCCTAACCAAGCCTTGATATAGGCCTAAGTGCCCATGTATAGACCATTAGGCTTAATCTAGAATTTTCTTAATCTAGTGTCTAGCTCTAAACGAACATTATTTTTCTCTGATCACTACAATGACTGATCAATGCGAACAAAAGTTTCCAGTGCGTCCTCATTCTCACCGTGAAAGAAAAGACAGAGAGTAGTGGTCAGAGCACCAGACACGACGGCAAACGGGGATGGATTCAAATCTGGTTTCCTTACAAGAAATGCCTGAACTACTTCACGTTACGGACTTATTTCGTGAATCTCCTCGAAAACTCCTGGCTTGCATTCTATTTTCCTTAAGGTGCCCGAGTAGAGATCTTTAGGTAAATCTAGAAATTTTTTAACTAGTTTCTTAGATTCTAAAGATTTCATTTTTAATTTTTGCCCAATTTACTGATCAAGCGAACAAAATTTAAAAATGCGTTCATTTTACCCTGAAAGAATTTAACAAAGTAGTGGGGGACAGCTTGAAAAGGGAGGATTAAAACTGGTCTTTCCTTTTCCCCAAAAAATCCCGGGGGAATTCCTATATGGGAACAATTTAGAGACTATACTCTTTCACCAATTCCTTTATTCTTTGAGATGAGTTCCGTCTTTGCCAGGCGGAAATATTTTTGCGGAAGATGTCTTGGAAAATATTTCCGCCTAGTAAAGAAGAGAGAGACTTTTCTCGGAACACAAATCCTTGAAGGGTAAACCGGAAAGTGCCGGAAGCCGGAATCCCAGGCCATCCCGGAAAGTTTTTTCTTTCAGGTTCAATTTCGCGCCCTTTACTGAGGAAGTATAATTACTTTTTTTGCTGCAATCAATTGCCGGAAGCAACAAGACTTGCACTTTTACAGCAGATGTTTTTTCTATGTTTTTATTGGATTTGAAACGGATCCAATCATATTTATTTGTAGAATGTATGTAATTTTGGAGCCAAATTAAACTAGAGCCATAATAAAATAAACGGTTAGAGTAGCATTCAGCGGTAATTATTTAGTCCCCCCCCCCATCCGATAGGGGGGCGGGAACTAAATATTTTATAAGGCATTTTTATTTAATTCCCCCCATCCTACATTTTTCGCCAAAAAATCCCTACTGATTTTTTGACAATTTTTCAGAAAATGGTTTTTTATCCATAGGGTCCCCCCTATGGATTTTTTGGCAAAAATTTTTTTTGAAAAATTTTTTCCGAATAAAACCATAGGGGGACCCTACTGACTTTTTGACAAATTTTTCTGAAAATGATTTTTTAATCCATAGGGTCCCCAGGGGGAACTAAATAAAAATACCTTAAAAAATATTTAGTTCCCCACCCCCATCGGATAGGGGGGGGGGACTGAATAAGTACCCATTCAGCCGGTGTGGACCGTTAGTTCAACACATTATGTTGCAATTTGCTCATTCATCAACGTAATTTCGGATAAAAATGGCTTATGGAAGCCATATTATGGAATTTGCTCCTAACAAAAATCGAGCCACCTACCTACAAGGCATAGAAAGAAGACGAGAATATATGCAACAATAAGAGCGTATCTGATCTCAACCTGGTCTAAAAGGGCACCCTCCAGGCATTCCTCTGAGTCATAGACGAAGCTGCCATTTAAAGCGTTTAGGCCAACTTCGTCGGAATAGTTGGCCCCAGGAGGGGAAAGCATTACAGTTGCTTCAGGGTTCATAGAATTGGTTTGGTATTGAATAATCGGATTAGTAATAGGTCAAAAATAATACGGAATACCCTAAAAGTTGAAAAATGATATTAAATTTCGGTAAAATAAAAATTTGCTATCAATTATGGAAATCGAAATCGATTATGGAACTGATAAAGCGTTGATTGATTCCCATAACGCTACAGTATGACGTCATTTGAACATTCACCCACAATATTGGTCTTTATAAGTACAAATTTATGTGACAAAAATGCCCAAAAAATTATGGGGCATAGATTTCGATCAATGTATAGTTTTTCGTCCTGACGCGATTTTTAGTCAGTTTTCACAATGGAATAAAATTTTATTTTGTCGCAGGAAAACATGTTTTTAGGCAGTTTTGGAGCGTAATGGGCCAGAAACAAGCATTTATTTTGTCCTAAAGCGAAAATTTGGAATTTTCCATTTTGTGCTAAATAATGGTCAAAAATTGCATTTTTGATACAAAATGCGAATAATTTCGGCCAAAACTAAATAAATTTTTATTTAGCCGATTAATAAAGAAGTCGGAATAAAGATATTTGGAAGAGAATATTGAATCAAAATATGATTCATTTATCATGTTATTTTTGGCAAAAACGAAAAACTGTCCAATCGAAAACCTCGACTATATAAAACTGCAATTGATAACATAAATATACATAAAGTGCACATATACTGTAAGGAATGTCATTGAAATTATAGCAAATAAACTTGAATAAAATAAGCCATAAAATTGCATCATTTGCAGAAAAATGAGTTATTGACACATTTTATTGCACAGAATTGGCGAGAGAGAACGAAACGAAATTATCGACAAAATGTTCTTTTTATCGATGGTACCATTAAAATTATGGGAAGCACTTTGCAGAGATAAGCCTATCGATGTTTCGGTTTCAATTCTATTTTATAGCTTATCTTAACAAATGGAATTTGCGAGAACAAAAGAAAATGAAACAAATGGAGTTAAGTGACAGATTGTTCAAAAATTTTTGGTTAAACTTTTCGGATTCAAAATATTCAGGAAATAATTGACTATTCTGACGATTATTGCCACAGAAAAAATCAGAATCTTCTGGAAGAAACTTTGGACATCCCGGAAAATTTGTGTCAAAGTGGGTTTTGGTCTAGGCAAGGGGTCCGCTGGGTAAGGATCTTCTGGATAAGGAATTCAGGATCCTGCTGCTTGCAATAGAATTTTTTCTGCTGAGCTTTTTTCGGGCAGATTGTTTCTGGGAGTTTTTTTTTCTGTATATCTTACTTTAAAGTGTTGATAGGATGGATTTCACTTCAGAAACACTCGAATTAGCTTTTTTGACAAAAAGACCATTTTTCAAAACCCCAAAAACGCCAAAAATTTTAAACTCGGCCCAAAACCGACTACAGAAAGGAAAATACCTTTTTTGACAAAAATGGTATTTTCCTATTATCGACATTTCGGAAATGGTCCATTTGTTAATAGATGCTTGAATTGCCGCTTTTTTTGACTCGACTTCCACAGAATATGGAAGTCGAGATCTCGCGCAGGTGCGCATCTCGAGGGAAGTTCCCAAGGCAAAAGTTTCTTATATGGATCTGAAATGAAACTTTGCTTTTGGGACCCCGCGCGAAACGCGCATCACCCCGAGATTTTGACTGCCAAAAATTGCAATTCAAAAATGCGGCAATTCAAATATCTATTAACAAACTTGCGAAATGTCGATAATACCCATATTTCGTGTATGGTTTCCTAAAAAACTGCGCTCATAAAAGCGATATCAGTATAAAAACATGAGATTGAGGAGGTCTCCGGACTTATGGGAATGTCTTGTACATTCCAAGCCATTTTTTGCAGCTCAATCCCAGGCAGCTCAAGAACCAAGTAAAACTGACGTCGGACGCGCAAACAACTCAAAAATACTTTTTTCACATGAGTGCCCAAATTATCCTCTTTTCTGAGCTAAACTAATTAATGTCTTTAAGAAAGCAACATCGGCTCAAAAATATGCCCTGCGCCTTGGTTGCCATCCCAAGAAAGTGTATGAGTATAAGGCCAATTATGGGCATGTGGGTGGGAAGAGGCATAATAATGGATGGGCCCGCCTTTGGCTCATTAGAGCGGGAAGACGGAAATGTGGGATGAGTTTTTTGTCGACATCCGGGACTTGGGTGCTTTGAATTGGAGCACGCCATTCGATTAAATGTCGACTTCTATCCTGGAGAAAGAAGTCCAGATATCAAAAGTACAAAGGTAAAGGTGGACAAAGGTAAGTTTTAAAGAAGAAGTGAGAATCTGATCTGTCTTGAAGGCATTTGTGCGCTGTTAAAAACGTGAAATGAAATGAAAAATGAAATTTTGTTAGAAAAACGACAAAAAATTTAAAACTTGGACTCGTGTGATTCTTGTGCAAATTCATTGACTAAATTTATTGCCATCATTTTAGACGGTCTCGATTAGATTTAGAAAATTCTGGAACATATTTCTTGTGAAGATTTTCGAAAAAGTTATGGGTTAAAAAATGGAAAAGTGGCTCAGAACGTTCAAAATGTTGCACCATTCTAATGCTTTTTCGCTTTTTTCTCTTCTATTTTAGCTTCTTCAGCAAAAATGAAAAATTTTTTTAATTACTCAAAATGTCAAAGTGGATTTTCCGGTATTCGTACAAATTCAATTGGCATGGATTTCAATGAATCCTCTATCGAACTGTCTAAAACACGCCATTTTTCAAATTACCGCAAATTCGGCAGTCGACTTTTGTCAATAAATCGTTTAATAGTGATGAGTACTCAGAAAAGAAAAGACAATGCAAATATTAGAGCACAGAAAAAGTTTCTCTAACATCTTGCGCATGGTTTGTTGGAAAGTTACCTGCCACTGCCAGTGTTCCAGCTGTCAATCTGCTGATGAATCACTCTTTCTTTTTTCAAAGAAAAACAAAGAAGATTTGACTCAATTTGCTGGCGCAGTTTTAGTGCATTGTTTATGGGGACAAATACCTTTTCGGGGACACTCGAGTTTAGGGCATTCTAGAAAAGCGTGGAAGGTTTTGTTTGTGCAGAATTATCCAAAATGTAAAAAAACCGTTTATGGCGTGGGCAGGTAAGTTTCCAACAAACCATATACCGTAAATCCTCTATTTAATCCCCTCAATTAAGTCCCCCTCAAATAATCCCCCCTCTGGACCCCCAACGAAATAATAAATCCATCCTCAAATAAATCCCCCCCAAATGGGTATTTTTCCAATTTTTTCCAAATTTCAAATTTTTCAGCGCAAATTAGAATTTTTATTGCAAAATTTGCTATTATTTACAAAATTTGGTCAAAAAATTGAAAAATTTGGTAGAAATTGCAATTTAAGGTATGTTAGAATGAATAACTGTGCAATGACAGACGCAATATACACAGTAGCCAGGTATGTGTAGCTTGGAACTAAATACGCACTATAAATACCCTGCGGCTACGTTTACTTTTTTCAATACGTAACTTTGATATTCCATCGGAATCCAATTATAGTCTCAAAGTTTGCATTCCATTCAAGTTGCAAGCAATAAAATGTCAAATGGAATAAAGACCAAAGTTCAAGAGTTTTCTTTTAGCGCCCCAAGGCCTGGAGCAATTTCTATGGAACACAAAACACAAAAAAGCTTTGGCCGCGTGGCTACTAAAAATTTTGCCAATTTTCGAGAAATAGCATTGACGCAGTTGCAGATGTTTTTTGCCTCCAGCCTGCAAGAAGTTGCCCTGAGGCGTTAATTCAATACCGCGCACAGATGCAATGGAATAATCACAATAATGTTGCCACTTTTCGGCGATTTTTGGTCGTTTTCCGAAATTAGATCAAAAATTGTGCCGAGATGTGAAGGTTGCGCGAGAATCGGCAAAGGAATTCAAATGACGAGAATTATGAAATGACAAAAATGTGGAGCAAATTATTAAATACAATTTTACGTCAGTCGGCATTTTGATTTGAAAATTTTATAAAATGCCTTCAGAGTTATTTTTGATGATCATTTCAAAATCCAAATGGACACCGCAGATTTCAAGTCTGAGCTTAAGTCTGTGCATGAGCTTGATCTTAGATTTGAGCTTGAATCCAACTTAATTGTTCAAAAGTTTAGTTAATTGGTTGCGAAAATGATCTATGATCTTCGAATGAACCGTTGCAAAAAAGCGATCAATAATTCTTTTTGCACAGACAAAATTCTCAAAAAAGCTAGCAAAAAGTTACAAATCCTTATCTTCTCGAAAAATCTACTCCTGAGCTCATAGTTTTGACAAACAAATTTAAAAATCGTGTTTTGGTAAAGAAAACTGACAAAATTCACCGTTAACAAAACAAAAATTGGCCAATACCGGTGGAAAAAATGTTAGAGTCGGCATCCTAATATGGTATCACTATCCAAAACTCATAGAACCAAAATTTTCTATCAATATACCTGCCGACAAATTTCGAGTTTAAGCGAGCTGGTAATTTAAGGATTAAGTATAAAAGTTGAAGCCTTCGGAGGATAGGGCAATTTCGGGATTAAGGTAATTGGCACGCCAATCTTCCTTCAAAAAATCTTGTAAAAAAGGCTTAAATAAGCCGTGAAAGTGCCCTAATTGGGGCATGTACCAGGATTATATACTTATGCAGGCGCTAGTGAGATTTATATTTTGCGCATAAATAAGGAAAGGAAACGTAATTTTCTTGGAAATGAACGCGCAAAATTTAGCGCTAACGGAATATAAATAAAGGAGGAAGACAGGGACTAAATTGGTCATCTTTGCAACTTTTTATGACACTCTCGTATAGCGACATCACTTGAACGCTGCCGTTTGTTTATCATTTTGTGCTATTCCTCGCTCGGTGCATGTCCCGGTGTGTCCTATTATAGAAAAGAATTTTGAGGAAGATTTTGAAAAATTTTGAGAAAAAGTTTAGAGAGAAAAGTGCAAATAGGAAACAAAATTGTGTCTACAGTATTTTTATAAATGCAACTTTAGGACAGCAGGTTCTATGTGCATATGGCCTAAGGCAATTCGGAAAGAGTCATTTCAAATCCGGCTATCTCACCCTTACTGTTATTCTTTGACGTAGTTTTTTCTAGAAGATTCCAGAAGAACTAGTAACGGTTTAAACAAAAAGCTGAGATTCAGGACTTTGAGCGAGTCATTTCTTCCCGGAAATTACCAAAATCAGAGCATTTTTATCCTACTTTCAAGAGTGAGGTGAGTCACTAGGATCTCGACCATTAAGTGCCGAGAATTGGCATACTTGAGCTTAATCAAAAGCTCTGAGTCACAGTTTTCTCCTGAATCCCATTAATTATTGAACTATAATCTACTAGCAAAAATGTTATTGAAAGAAAATGCAATGAGTTAAAATGACCGGGGAATGATGTACAATCACATCACTCAAGATCAGTTAATAATTTCAAACAAAATTATTTCAATAAGTCAAAAGGTGCGGTTGCAAAGCGAGCAGATCCGCATTCTCGGTAGTCACAATAGGAAAGAAGGAGATATGGGACTGTTAAATTTTTGTGGGCGTGGGCCAAAGTCAAGACGTAGGCGTGAGTCATTTTGTGTTCGCAACTTTTGGCATGTGTGGGCGTGGGTGTTCCAAGAGTAGCGTAATTGAATCACTGTTTGTAGCGGACAGTTACAAAATATAAACATCACAATTTTCTACATAGAAAATTGACTTTAAAACAGGAATTGTGAAACAAAATAGAGAAGATACAGAATGGAATAGCCTAAGGGGTTTATCTGTCAAAGAGCATCTTTGGGAAGCTTAAAAAGGATTCTACGACTTTCTAGAAGATTCTAGAAAGATCAATGTTTTCAATGTTTTGCTTTCTAAAGCACTTTGAAAGTTGCGAAAGATTCTAGAAAACTAACCAAAATTTTGCCCTTAGGATATGTGCAGGCACCGTATAGAATAAGAGCGTCGAAAAGCATCATTGTTTGGGCTGATAGCCGAGATAAAAATTTAAACTAAATTTTAAATTAACGCTAATGAACTTGTAAGCTTTATATAAAACGGAATGAACTAAAGATCGAAAAGATGTAAATACAAATGTAAACAACTCAAAATAGCATGGATTTGGGAAATCCGTGAATTATGTCATCGAAACGTGTGAGAAGTGAAAGGAAACATGCTTAATCCCTTCTGAACAGATCAAAGTAAGATATTTCATTTCCGGTGGAGAAAGGGGAACCCCAAAGTGCCATCCTTATATCAAGCATTTATTTCAGGAAGTTCTTTTCTTGATTATTTTTAAGCGGAAGTGAAAGGCGATAATTAACCTTGCGCATTACGATCGAGCATTTGCTTTTACACGTCGCATTACAAATTCAAGCATGTGTTTTCGAGTCTTTGCTCGAAAGTTTTGCTCTGGTGACATTTGAAGAAAAGTTCCTGGTCAGGTTCGGGCTGGCTTGGAAAATTGTTTTTGCTGGGTAATACTTATTTCATAATTGATTACCTATGTTACGGCATCGGTACTGTGAACAAAAGAAACATGAATTTTGGATTTTACTTAGAATTCCGGGAAATGTTTGAAAATTTGTTAATTTCCTTGAGCAAAAATTTGTATTTTTTACGCATTTTTGTGACGAATTTTGTTTTGTAACTTAATATTTTAATTCCCATTTTGCTCAGCCTTGAATTTTAAGCTAACGTTTTCCATAGAACTTTGAAAAACAGCTTAGCTCCTTAGCTCTCGCCTTTGGCGAGAGCTAAGGAGCTTTAGTTGCAAGCAAAAACATGTTTTTTTCAAAATGGCTTACATAAGCAAATAAGTGTCAAAATAAGTAGACAAAATTGGACAAAGACAAATAATCTTTCACCATCCTAAAATTAGACGGGAGAATGAGAGAAGTTCCGGAGAAGTAATCCAAAAACCCGTCAAAAGCAAGTTTTCTCTCAAAAAGTTGAGTGAAAAGAAAGAAAAAGAATGAAAAAATAAAAGCAAAGCAAAAATATTCGGCATACTGCTAAATTTCCGATTACCAAACAATCCACGATTCAAAATAGTCAATCATTCCATACACTGAAAGAAATGTTTTTCAATATTTTATCGGAATCAAATCAAAACTTCCACGGCCAATAAATTATCTACTCTGGTCGGCGACAGCGGTCTCAAGGCATGTGACAGCAGCAACGAGATAATTGTTTTAAATAATAATAAGAAACCGCAAAGGACAAAAGTGCCGCCAAACCGAGTTGACTGGTGATCGAGAAATTTGATGCCTTAATTAACTCTCAATTCGAGAGTCCCAAACCTATGTGATAAACAGCACCTTATAAGGAATTATGGAAGTTTTAAGAATGAGAATAATATTGGGAGAAATTTGATTCCCGAATTTGGTTTTCAGACAACAATCTTTGAGACACTATAACTTAAAAGCATATAGCTTAAGGTTATGAAAAATTATAAGGGCAGAGAAAATTTGGGGACTGAAAAAATTTAGTGCCTTCAGACCAAAATTTTGACAAAAGAAGTTAATTTTTTCAAAAAATTTGGAAAGATTACTCTTATCACCAAATTTTGTAGATACTATTTTTGTGTTTTATTTTGATTACTTTCATGAAAAAATAACAAAACTATGAGAATTTTTTCGAAAACGGTGTTTTGTGGAATATTTTTGCAAAGGGCATATTTTTGGTAGGGGCCATTGTTGGCCACTTCATTTCATATATGAATCACCATTTTTAATATATATTCAAAAATTACAAGAATAATGATGACTCATACATAAAATGAGTTGCTAAACAATTGTCCCGCCCCGTTATTTTGAGAAGCTGGAGCCAAATCCGCAGAGGTAAAAAGTTAAAATGGGCATTTCTGAAAAATTTTAGAAAGTGAAATCGCCGAAAGTTTTACCGCGAACATATTTGGCATCGGAAAAATTTCTCGTAGTCAAGTGCCCAAAAAATGTAGGTCTTGTCATCTTTTATAGCCAATTTCTAGCTGCCAGCTTGACGTAGGTCAAAATAATAATGTCACCATATCTGTCAATATCCTATAAAAAATTTGAAAAATTTCACTTTCTACCTGTATAATAGTACACCGACATGTTTCAACTACATACTATACTCGTTGTATAACTATATTGATTCTAATGGTACTCGCCACATACTACGCGGTACATGGTCTTGGATTGGGACTTGTTTGTTGGCTCGCGCAGTAATTGGTTTTGATCGAATCCATAATTGAGTTTCATTTGGCCAGATTAGTGAATTAAGCGCAAGCTTACGAGGTACGAGCAAATGCCAGAAATGCCGTAAATTGAGTTTGAGAAAAGGAAAAACAAAAGCTTTGATACGAATGCGGTTTTAACAACTTTTTTTTGCAAAAATGAATCAAGCAATTCAAGTTTACATTGATATTTTCAAGAATGTTCTAGAATCATTGTAGACTAATAAATACTGTATGGCTAGAAGTCTCACAACGCTTTCCAATTAGTGTAACCTCTCACGTATACACACAGAAAATTGCATTTTCTTTTAAAATCTTTTCATATTTCTTTTGAATCTTTACAAAATTTTTTCGCATTTTTGACTAAACATTGCGTTTTTTGACGATTTTGGCAAAAAAAAACTAAAATTTATATAAAAATCGTAAAATTCGGTGGCAGACTTAAGAAGCCAATCACATCAGGCCCTGGGAAATTTTTATGACAATACATTTCAAGAACGATCTCCCAAATTTCCACACATTCTTCTAATGAACCCGAGCAAAAAAAGGAAAACCTTCTAGGTTCTACCTTGCAAATTATCCGGAAAACCTTCTAGGCTACCTGGCTTAAACATTTTCGCATGTTTGACAAAAAAACATTGCGTATTTCGACGATTTTGGCGAAAAAATCTAAAATTTATATAAAAATCGTAAAATTCGGTGGCAGACTTAAGAGGTAGTCCCCAGGAAAATTTTATTTCAATACATTTCTTGAACGCTCTCCCAAATTTCCATACGTTCTTCCAAATTATCCCGGGCAAACTATCCGGAAAACCTTCTAGGCTACCTGGCCCAAACATTTTTTGACGATTTTGGCAAAAATCTAAAATTTATTTTTAAAAGCATAAAATTGGGTGCCAGACTTCAGAGGAGGTCCACAGAAAAATTTTGATGTCATTACATTTTTAGAACGCTTTCCCAAATTTCCAGGCATTCTTCCAAACTACCTGGAAACCCTCCTAGGCTACCTGCTTTGTAGGCAACAAAACATAAATAATGTGAGTGATCCCGAATAAATTTGGAGTGGAACCGGAAATGGCTGCAAACAAATAACGCGATGAGACAGCGAAATAACGGAACGGAGTGAAAAAAAAACACACAAAGGCCACTTTATGGCATTAGCCGAGGACTTTTGCGATGTTTGCGTTTGGAAACGAGCCATGGGTTTAAGGGAGGTCGCGGTTCTCGCTTTCAGCCTTCAGCTGACCGGTTTTATATGAGTAATGCCGGCGGCGGCTAGGATCATGGGAATGTGTGCAAAAGTGTTGTGGGTGCAAAGTTTTGGCTTTGGAGCGGGATATCGGATTGCGAGAAAAAGTACAGGAATGCATGGAATGTTAGACAAATATTGGTGAAATATCGTAAAAAGTGCAGAAGTTGGTTGGAAAAAAGAATAAAATACAGAGAGAGTATATAAAAAACAATAAAACATTCTCATTTTGGTAAAAAATTTATTGGAAAAGTACAGGAATGCATGGAATGTTAAGCAAATGTCGTTGAAATATTTCAAACATGTGCAAAAGTCGGTTCGAAAAATATAGAGATGGTATATTTTAGAAGAACGGTTTGCTATTTCAATTAATCCATATTTTTTAATTTTTGGATAGACAAAATTTTCCTATTTTGTAGATGAGTGTTTTTGAGCCGTATTCCTAGTCAGAGTTCAGAAGTCTGAACTGTCATTTAGAATCCAATCAAATTTAGACTTGGAAATTCGGAAACTGAATTTTTTTTTCCAAAGCACACCTCTGGTTCAGACATTATGACGAAAAAACAAAAAGGTGTATTTAGGCCTTTTTGACGATCGGCACGACTTAAATTGTTGCATAAGGTCATCAAGAGTGTAAGATTTTTTCTTGCCTATACCTTGCACTCAAAATTTTATCTTGTAAATTCAATCCCTGCCGTCATGGGAGCTTAAGATTAGGGTTAAAAGTGAGAAAAAATCTATATTCCCTTACAAGGGTATTGTAGGCATAATGCGGGAGTTTAAAAATATCGGTGCAAAAAATGTAAGAAGTTTGGCACGAAAAAGGTACAATGCTGGAAAAACTGAAAATTTACTAAACTCAAAAGCCTTTCATATACGAATCCGCACAACCTTTTCAGCCCGGCAAAACATATGACAACATTTGTCGCCAAATTTGCTTAAAGTGGATGACGGCGATTCTGACCCGAATAAATCTCGAACCTGACACGAACTAAATTCCTGTTTACATAAATTCCCATTTCGACATTCAATTTTGTATTGACGTCGTTTTTGTTTTTGTCTAGTTTCCTCGAGGCAAAAGCTTGCCAGTCACCAGCGGCCGGCGTAAAGGTGACAAGATTGATTGAATAATGAATAAATTATGCCCATTTCTAGTCTAAGCTCAATACTATTTCGAACTCTAATTTATTTGGCATTCTCGATTAATGGACAGAATTTTAAATGTTTGTTATTGGCAAGAAAGTGAAAGCAATTATCTTTATAAACACGAGAAAGTGAAAACACGTGATCCGAATAAAGGAACCACCCACGTTGGTTTTTGAGAAAAATATGTAAGAAAATTTTGTTTTGATTCTAAGAGTTTCCAAATTATCAAAATGATGTTTTAAATTACTCGTCGTATTTTTCCCTAAAATGTCATTTTTGTAAAAAATCGCCACCTTTTATGGTAGAAATTTTAATGCTACGTGGAAAAGTGTCTCCGAAAACCACTTTTTAGGTAAAGAAAGATTTTCTTTTGGAACTGGGTCATAAATATCTGAGGTATATTACCTGAAGGCATATTAATTAGTCTTTGGTTATAGTTTAAGGCTTATATAAGGTTAAGGCTGAAGGATAAGAGTTACTGTTACTCCATTTGAGAAAGTTTCGTTGCTTCCTTTTTATATGAAGGTACTTGAAAAAAATAATTCTAGAAGAATTGTTAGATTTACAGAAAAGCAGATTTTAAAAATTACACCATATATATGAGATGATATTTTTAATTTTTGAGCATTTGTCAAAAATCAATTTTTTCAAGAAAAACTCCTACCCACTTTGAATGTATTTTTTGATGAGAAGAGAAAATAAGAATTGTTAAAAACAAAAAAGGTCAGAAAAACAGGTGCGCTAAATAAAGCACCGCTCACCTTGTTTTTTCGAAAGGTAGCCAAAATTTGTTTTTCAAAAATAATTAAAAGCTTTGATTTGCTTTGAATTTGGAACGAGAATTGGGCCGCAAATAGGCTATAATCGGGGAGGGTTTCTCCCTTGATTTCATTGGGATATCGTAAAAATAATCGCGTGCGCAAATATAAAAGTAAGCAGGGACGAGGAGAATTGCCTGGTTCTCGGCAATCAATGATGAAGTCAGAGCTATCGCAGGTATGTTGTTTATGATGATTTTGCAGAAAAATATATAAAAAGTGAATATAAGTGACAAAATACAAACTACAAAAAAATTGAACAGACTTGGATATTGATGCATAGCGCCTCAAGTGCGCCAAATGATCCGATTTTTACCATTCTTATACACTTTTTAATTATAATTACGCTATCTTACCTTAATTCACCTTAATATTTTTGCCGAAAACCCGAAAAATAGCAGTTTTTAACAATCTACAATCAATTGAGTCCAATACGTAATGAATCGTCCCAGGTGATGAATCGTCCCAGGTGATGAATCGTCCCAGGTGATGAATCGCCCCAGGTGATGAATCGTCCGTGTCTCTAATTGTTTTCATAAACCAACAAATTTTTTTCCGTATTCCATGTTAAAAAGTCAGGAAAGATGTAAACAAACCGGTACCAACCAAGGTGCGATATATATAGGTGTGGCTAATACCTACGAGGTATCAATCCTAGAGGGTTATACCACCTATCAGGCTAAACCAACAGTATTTTTTTCAACGAACATAAAAATGTTTTCCACATACGATAGAATATCCTTCCTTCACTCATATGTGCCGCAATAGCTCAGTTGGGAGAGCGCTTGACTGAAGATCAAGATGTCCCCCGTTCAATCCGGGGTTGCGGCAAACATTTTTGCAGCTAGTGGAAAATTTAATTGTACGGTCTCGATCGATTTTTGAATTTTAACTTAAGAAAACTTAACAAATTTTTTGGAATGACCCTGGAATTTTGAGCCATGCGTTTCATTATCGAAAATAAGTTCATTTTCAGGTAGATTTGTTCGAGTTATAGCCAAGCTAATTTAATTAGTGTTGCCAGTTTCTATAAAAACTATATAGCGTAGTTTGTATATTGACTGCTTTCGTTCACTGTTTAGAAGGCAACAAATGCCTTAATCGAAATCCAAGAATTTCGACATTAATTCGAGACATTACTCGTCCTTCCAGAATGTTCCAGGAGCAGTAGTCAGAAACAGTCAATATCTATTAAAAAACTATACTATAGTTTTTTATAGATGTTGATATCATTGAAAAGTATTAAGAAATTGGGAAAGTTTTCCATATTGTGGTTAAGTAAAGCCAAATGTTAACTTCTTGAGTACAATAATGAACAAAAGTCACTAAAAAGTATTTCATTGGAATGAATCACGAATTATTTTTGTAAACCAACAATTGTTTTCCGCATTCCTTTAAGAAAAACCAGAAAAGATGTAAACAAATCGGGAACATTTCCGTGTGTTTACGAGTCAAATTCCGTGAAAATGAGGCCATCGAGTCCCGCAAATAAATACGCACCTGCGACCGCATGTGATAATTGAGTCAATTGTCAATAGAGACCGCAATTGAGGAAATTGATGTTTGTTGCCTAAAACATAAAGTGATTTGATTGAGAAACATATATTTCAGAATAATTTAGCTTGAGCAAAAATACCAAAACAAAATTTTTGGAAAAATGTTGCCACATTTGGAATTGGTAGCTCAATAGGATCCTGAGGAAAACAATTGGCTTAAAATGACTAAGAAAGCTGAAATGGGCAGAATGCCAGAAAATGGTCTTATGGCCGTACGTCACTTGCATTTTAGCGTCACACACGGGTGTCTTACCCAAGTCTGGGGTAAATGCCATTTTCCCAATGATGTTATTCTCCAGCTCGAAATTTTTTCTGGGTATGGGCCAGAATTCCTAACGGCCTATTCTCAATTTTTAAATTGAAATTTCAATTTTTAAATTGACTTCAGATTTTTGTTCTGAAAAATCCCTAGAGTAAAAAGTTCACTTGTGGAAATGAATCTCTGGAAATGCCAATACCTTGTTATAGGCATTTCCACTCCTGGTGTCAAAAATAACCTGTAATTTAAATTCTGAGAAAAAAGCTGGGTATATATATTTTTCAGAAAAAAATTAAGAACAATTTTGCGCCTCTAAATTTGTATAAATTTACCAAGCAAATTTCAAGTATCAATAAACATTTCGTCAAGCTTACATAAGGTCATTAAAAATTACTATAAGCTGAGGGCACTCTCATCATCCATTACACAATTTCTGGATGAATGAAATGATTATTTCAAATAGAAATGTTCATAGATCAATGATCATGGATCATTCTCACGCATTTGATCAGAATTTTTAATAAAAGTTTTCATATTTCTCGTTGAACGTTTGGTGACATCAGCGACATTTGACATGTTCTTGAAAGATTCCATTGATAAAACATATCAATGACAATACAACAATGATGACTCATGTTCCTGTCTGAAATTCGATTTCGTCTTCCCACGGCTGTCTGCTCCTGCTTTGTGCGTATAAATTTAACAAAAGAAAATTTATGCGAAAAAACGTCTCATCACTCAAAAAAGAGACAACGAAACATTACATTCGAGAAATTGCTTGTATAAATATGGCGACCAATAGTGCATTTGCTATGAAACTTTTCCGTAAAAGATCTCAGTTCCTTCAAAAATCTCGCACTTTGACTTTGATAATAATTTTGTTCTGATATAAAAATTGCCTCTTTTTTGGAAAAGTATTTTTACTAATTTTCTCACAAATCTGAGATTTTTTACAGAAAAACGTGGTTTGATTCATGAGACCAAATATTTTTTATATTAAGGTGCCGTAAAATGTCGCTTGGCACTTTCTCTATCGTCTTGGCCTTGTTCGTCATTCATGCTTCGCGACATGCGCTAGCTGTTTCAAACTGCGGAGTCACGTCCTTCAATTTCGGAAGTCGGGTATGATCATTTCATAAGTGGTACTTGTCACGAGCTTTCAACTTACCTCAGCTGATTTTGAACAAAAATTGCATTCTTAACATCCAAACATTCTTAATGTTTTCCGTTCAAGTTTTCAATAATTGCGACAAATTAACGGTTGTTCTGTAAAAAAATTATTCTATTTTTTCGGAAAAATCAATCTTTCCATATCCTCTGGAAGAAAAATGGACCTTTCCATAGATAAGTTTCGTGCCATCATCTCCTGGATCGAGCTTACACCAAAACTTTAACCTAAAACTTCATCCTGTAAACTTCAGATCTATCACGGAACGCCAGTTCCACTGGGCAAATGGCCATGGATGGCCGCTATTGTAAAGCGTGGCGACTACGTCCAGCCACATACTTGCACCGCTTCGGTAATTTCAAACGAGCACATTCTCACTGCCGCTCACTGCGTCAACATCACAGAGTAAGGCAATAGTTTTCTTTATTTAGAAAGTTTTCTTTATTTGGAACTGGGGATATGGTAATTTGATTTTTGGCATTTTGCCCATTCTGAGCAATTTTCAATCAATCATTTTTATCCCAGGAAATTTTGTGATCATTGATCATCAAATTTGTCATTAGTTTCTTAAAATTCTCAAACTTTGGCAATCTGCCCACAAGGGTTAATAACGGTAAATATGCTTTGAAGGCTTACATTTTTGATCAGTTTTTGAATAAAATACCAAAAGTTACAATATTTCTTGAAAATAGTGTCAAATTTGGAGCTGCTCTAGGATAATAAAAGACGGAAAAATAGTAATAGACGGAAAAATGCAAAAATTTTCAGGATAATGCCAAATTCAATATTGCCAAAAAAATGTTTATAAACAGTTACTCTTTACAGCTTTGATCAACAATTGCAAGTTGTTGTGGGAGCTGTGGACATAGTGTCGAGAGAGACAAAACGTTATGATATCGCTGAGCACGTTCAACATCCGGAATATGTTACCCAAAGGAGTCATGGCACCCTTGCCAGGTGTGATAACGATATTGCAATAATAAAGGTAAACATTGGATAGCAGCATAGAATATCAAATTTTCAAAAATAGAGGACATTTTCCAATGGTCATACCAGTTCAAATTTTATGAGAAATTTTATGCTCGAACGAGTTTCTCATCTTGGGGAGCCTTTAATCTAAAAAACAGTATCAATTTTGGATTTACGAACTCCAAAACTTATATGATGGCGTCTATTATTCACAAGAAGTTACAGTTAGAACTAAATGACTTCCGAAAGAGATCTACCGCTAATAAAATTTCAATAAAAATTCTAAATTGCTAATCAAAAATTATTTCAGTTAGCAACCCCTTTGTCCTTCTCCGAATATATCAAGCCAATCTGTCTAACAAGCCGATTTGCGGAGCACACCGACACTCAGGCTGAACATGCCATCATCGCTGGATGGGGTCGCTTAATTTCGTCCATAAATAGGACTCATTTTTGACAGTTATATTGCAGGATTCCGGGATGTCCCAGACGTTCGTACACCTGTTCTATTAGAAGGAACTGCTTACTTCCAGAACTTTGAAACTTGCCAACAGTAAGAATCCGGAAGTTTTTTGATGTTTGAGAGATAGAGTAAAAATTTTAGGGAACATATGGGCTTTCCTATGCACAAGAGAATGCACCTTTGTACCAATGGAAGGAAAAATCACGTTATGAAAGTAAGTGCACTTTAAAATTATTCAAGAGAATGATAATAATGAGGACCTACACACGATTATGGTTATTCCACTTTACTTGCAGACAAGTTGGCAACATCTCAGTCTTTATCAAGACAACTTGGCAACTTTACTTAGCGTCTCTGAAAATATCCGGCTAAAACTTCTCTGACGGTAACCCTCAGAAAAGTATTGTACGGTTTAATTTCCTGTACAAATTTTCCGTACAAAATGTATGAAATTTGGGGTGCAAAATTATTCGACCGAGCTCTAGGGTCATAATCAGGTGGTAAAATGGGGGGCGGGGTAAATTAGAGAGTTTATTACTGTATTTTAGGGTGACAGCGGTGGTCCCATATTTGTGCAGATCCAAGACAAGCAAGGACAGATTCGCTGGCATGCAGTTGGAGTGAACAGTTTCGGGAACGGAATAAGTCCTGGAGCAGGTTGTATTCTTCCAGGTACCTTTATATCTAACCATTGACTCTATTTTCCAGAAGTATCCACTCGCGTGTCGTCTTATTGTGATTTTATCGAGACTGCAACTGAAGGAAAGGCCACCTGCGAGCAATGAGTACACA
The DNA here is from genome assembly GCA_022814885.1 of Ditylenchus destructor. Classification (NCBI taxonomy): domain Eukaryota; kingdom Metazoa; phylum Nematoda; class Chromadorea; order Rhabditida; family Anguinidae; genus Ditylenchus; species Ditylenchus destructor. Next base: position 75,639 of record JAKKPZ010000249.1, read on the forward strand.
GATAAAGTACCGAAATTGTCTCGTTGAAATGAAGTTTACTTGAATAAATGTTACTGTAACAGCTTGCATTTATGTAAAATAACGAATATGTACGCAGAAAATTGTTCGTTGGCATTCCTATTGAAAATTTTTCGGATATGAAAGCATATGCTTCACTAATTTTATTAATATCTCACATTACAAGTGCCTTCATAAATGGCTAAATGTTGCCATTTAATGCAAGTACGCAAGCTCTTTTAAGAGGATGTTGCATTAGTTGATTTTATGTCGGATTTCTTGTAAATGCAGTACTTCCCATCTCCGTCTTCGGTGGGACCGAAGTTACCTAGGATTGGGGGATTATCATTTCCATTATTATTGCCCTCATAGTATGCGCAGATCTTTTTCACGGCTCCCACAATTTGGATGTTCTTCAAAGTGACGGAGTCTCCGTAATTGGAATTCACCCCCGCAATCCATCTTCCAGGACCCGTTGCTCGGATGGTGTCGATTATGCAATGGCGGGGTAGATTGGGGCTGTTATTCGCACAGGTTCCACAGGTACGGTACAGCTTGCCAAAATCTTCCACCTGAAAAGTGAATTTTCTGTTGACTTGAGGGATTACTTGGGCTCTTTTGTCAAAATTAAAAGGAAAAATTTGGAAATAAAAACGCATAATGACAAAAGACCCTTTTTAGGAAGAATTCCCGAGATCCATAATTTCGCTGTAGGACCAAGTAAATATAAACTTCAAATTCAGATAAATTTCAGTTTCAAATTAAACACACTCGGAAACCACGTGATGGTAATAGTTTTTAAAGTTTTGGTCCCGAGGCTAAAGTAGCCAATAATCGTGTCAGGATAAAAACTTTTCTTTTTTCTTAAAATCCTAACCCTAGCCTCGAACGGTGCTTCTGTCAAGAGTAATGGCTCATCAAAGTTGCCTAAGGGCATGTAGCGGGTTTCGCCCATTCTGGGCCAGATGAGGTGTTTTCGGGAGGATAGAACACGATGTTGAGGTTAGTTTCAATCCGGCGATACGGTAAAAGGCATGATACGGGGTACGGTAAGATGTTTTTCTGATTTTTGGCATGCTCAATGGCTGATGTTTGGCACCTTGAGGTTTGTTGGGGGTTAGAGTTCAAATATCAATTTTAAAGTAAAAAATTTTTATCCTTGTAAAATATACTCACCTGGAAATTCTTGATAGTGAGAGTGCCACCGCCGTCGTGCTGGAACACTTTGTCTTCCGCTTTTTTAGCTCCACCACTCGTTACTAAATAGGTAGCACTGGTATTTCCATAAAAGGTGGCCGCATCCTCTCCCACGTCCTCCCACCACACGCTGTCGATCGTGCAGGATCCACGGCAGCGAATTCCATCGGCTGCTGGCGCTCCAATGACAACATTTTTGATTGTGGTGCCGTCGGCCATCTCGAATATCCGTGGCTGGGTTTCATTTTGGCTGCCGTCATCGTTATCGAAATCCGCAATATAACGGTTGTTTTTGCCGTCAAATGGCGAATTCGTACTATTGATCTTGATAGTGGCAGCAACCTTTATTGTGGTTGAGGGAGTCGGCCAAGCCGGAAATTGGGCGACCGATAAATGAACACAGAACAGAGCGAAGAAGAAGATGAGACCACAGACCATCATTTTCATCAGTTGCGGTTTTTGTGAGAATAGAAAATTTTCGGGAATGGTGTGATACCTACCTGGCAGGTAAGTCTTTTATATGGCTCAACTAGCGTAAACGGCAAAGTTTGCTTAGC